>BLKM01000742.1:11119-97374 GCA_013340265.1 Coptotermes formosanus | reverse complement strand
CCACCACCACCACCACTGCTACCACCACCACCACCACCACCACCACCACCACTACCACCACTGCTACCACCGCCACCACCACTACCTCAACCACCACCACCACCTCCAATATACCACGACCACTTCCTTCCAAGCCAAGGTGGGTTCTTGCAGTTTACTAATGGTTACTGAATGACCTGTGTTCCTAACGGAACGGAAGGCTATGCTGCTATAGTGATACCACTATTACGGGCCTCAAAGTTTTATTTCCGGTTCACACAGCCAGCCACTGGTACAGGTAGACGGAACACTACAACCGTGCACGCGAAGAAAGGCATAAAGTGAAATGCAGGCAGTTCGAATAATTCTTATCCTCGGCACTGAATGGAAACGAATATTCCGCTTCATGCCCCACCGCTTCCTTCCGCATTCTTTACTGTTCATTATCAATCAATCAATCAATCAATCACTTAGTGCTATACAGGCCTACTCAGATTTACAGGCAGTGCCATTAAATAAATTACAGAGAAAAAATGGAAAAATTATTCATCTCTGAAGGGGTTGCAAATACGTGTTTGGAGCCGGGACAGCACTCGGCGTAGTGACTAGGGCACAGGTGGGACGGCCGAGAAATCGTGGCTTGATTCAAAAGGGGGGGGGGGGGAGCGGTAGACTTATCTCTTCTCCAAAACGTGGTAAAGGGTTTTGGGGCACACATAACCTCCTATTCAATTGGTAATTACAGCTTTTACCTCGGAGGTAAAGCGGCCGGGTGGAGAAGTTGACCACTCACATCCATCTACAGCCGACATTAAGGACGAGTGGAGGTATTCCTTTACGTCCCCATACGCCTTCATACGATGCACAGGGATATCGTAACATTTATGCACGTAACCTTCTCGGAGAAACAGCAGTGTCAGTATGAAGTGCATTTCCAAATTTCCAAAATTTCCGAAGTGTCTCTGCTTAAATCTTTACACGCACGCACGCACGCACGCACGCGCACACACACACTCACACTCACTCACTGAAGATGGAATCACAGACAAATCCCGAAAAGTTGGAGTATTCATTCAACATTTACCTGGCTGATCGCCCAAGCAGTCATCCATCCAAGTGTCGTTAAAACTTCAAATGTTATGAAGTGGTACATGCTTTTCATGAAGCACCACATCACGGAGGCGTATGGGGAAGCGAAGGTATAGATTCACATATTCTTGATGTCGGAAATGGAGGTAAATAATTGCCGTTAGGCCTGAGTCAATTTAATCCTCAGGAAGAGCTGCCGGTAAATTTGGAGGTGGCTGGGTGGGCCCCAGAGTGGGTCTAGACGCAGTGCAAACAAAAAATCCTCTTGTCCTTGGCGAGACTCGAAACAGTAACGTAGTTAATATAATGCGTGAGCTATCAGTTGTGAAGAATCACAGACCAAACATTTGGAATTTCTAGAAATAAAAAAGTGTAAAATAATATCCCAGGATAACACTATATGCATGGGGGTTCTTTGCCTATGGTCACAGGGTATTGCTGCTGTCTCACAGTGAAAACCAATAAGCTTCCAGAATGTCACATTCATGTCAGGTATGCAACTGCTGAGTGTAGCACGCAGACTGTTCTTAATCCCTGTATAACAGGTATCAGATAATGCTGTACGTCACTGCAATGTGGAATTGCTCTATCGATAGGCCACACAGCCAACACTAATCCTGCGCGGGTTACAGACGCTGGAGAATGTCGATGAACTTTGAATTAATGAAGACAGGTTTATTCTCGTACGGGTATATTTTGAAGTACGGCTATTGAGGTGCAACGAAAAGCTTATTACAGAAAATCGGCCTCTGGATTTGACCAGTTAAACTGAAGAACAAAGGAAATTGTATAATCTGAAGACAGAAACATGCAAGTATAAAACCTCTAGATTGTTTCTTTCCTCAAAAACATATAAAGGAAAAAAAGTTGAGATATTTCACGTTTCCGCCGCCGTGTCGTTGTGGTCTTCGCTTTTTTTTTTTGGAGGGGGAGGGGGTGTTTCCTATGCCGCTTTGGTTGGTAGACGTTTACCGACATTTCGGCATAGAATATCGGTCCCATTTTCAAGGGTCAAGAAATTCTTCTTGGATTCGGAACAAAGCTGCGTAAAACCCCAGAACAGCGAAAACGTTCGACAATCAGATATTTAGCTTGTAGTTTTCTTTCCACGGTGACTCACACGGGGTCATAAGCGGGCAGGGAAAATTTGACCATGCGTATTAGGAACTTTATTTTAAAAAGGAGTCAAATTTGAAAGAGGGGAAAATTGGTCCCATAAAATGCAAGTTTTTCATTTTATTGTTTCTGTCTATTTTTACTTGCCATTATTCAATACAGTAACCAAAAAAAAATCCTAGATTGAAAAAATATTGGAGAGGGGGGAGGGCATTTCCCTCCCTTGCGCCGCCCCCCCAAGTTACGCCTATGCATGGGGTAGAAATTGTAACGGTACAATAAAGATTAAAGTCACTTCTGCAAGAAACGAAAGAAAGAAAAAAAGGTAATTCGGAAAGAGTATGCAAAACCCACTTTGTTTCAGGAGTTTAAATTTGTTTGATAAAGTTTGTAACAATTAATTAAAAATTATGGAATAAATTGATCTAATAGTGGTAATTAGACCCACCCAATTTTGCAATGTATTTATTTTCATGGTAACACCTTATGAATGCATTATAAAATTAGATGTGTTTTCCACCGTTTAATTATGTCAGGAAACTTGATAGGTTTACTCAATACATCTTAACCGTCAGATGTAACATTACACTTCTCACTCGCCACAATTATGGGCTGCTTTTTAACCTTTTAAAGCCTAGCGGTAACTTTACATACGACCAGGTTTAACATTAAAAAATTCTACGTGGTGCCCACACTGCGTTTATGTGTTTTGTACGGATCTCAGAACACACAGCAACTTTTGCCTTATAAAACATTAAGAGACTGGTTTGTATAACCGAAGTGGAGAGTGTTTACAGCGCGGTGCGCACTGAGTCCTTATATAAAACACATACGCTTCTTCTTTAAAGGGTTAAACTGTAAACAAAGGCCAATAAAACAATATTCTGCTAAAAGGCAATAAGTAAAAATGAGACAGAAAACTCAAAAAAGACTTTGAAGTCATTCGTTAATTCCCCCCCCCTCCCCTTCCGACCGTTTACTTCTGCACAGCCATAAAACTGTTCATCTAAATGGTTACTACCTTCTATAAACATTACATATGTGTGACTTCAGGCTTCCGACGCAGTGGAAATGAGATCTTCGCTCTTCTAGGATGTTATGCAGCGTAGATTGATAGTTCCCGACCTTTCTCCTTGGAATGCTGGGTGTCTGAAAAGGGGACCGATAGGTGGTCCCGAAACGTCGGTAAATAACTATCAATCCCTGCTGCGTAACGCCACAGAAGAGCGATGATCTCATTAGCATTATGTATAACATGAGGGACATCAACTTAAGGATCGTGTGTTATGCGACGATAAGAATGATGTTTCGAAGCAATTTTAACGGTGGGGGCAGGCGCCATTTTTCTTTTACATTAACGTCTGGCGAGTAGAAACGTCTGCCTGATTGGTGAACAGAGTCAACATCCGTTAACCTGTGAGTATAAAAAATACATACACTTATCTCATACATGTGTACTTGAAGGGTAAAGCAATTTCATTACACGAGAGGACAAGCCCTGAGGGTTCCAGGAGGTTAAGGCTCCCAGATTTCAAACAAATCAGCACATGAAGGTCGTTAGCCCTACGCACCGGCCGCCTGTATTCCCCAGGAAATACTCCTGGTACTCATTTCTGTTAGAGGCTGAGTCGACCCCAGGGCCATAGTGCGGCCGGAAGGATAAAGTCAATGAAAAATTCCACTGACACCATCGGGAATCGAACCAGTGACCTTCTGGTTTGTAGCGCAGTACTTCAACCAATTACGCCACTGCGTGCCTCCGCATGTGTATTTACGTGCCCTAATGTGAAATTTCACACGTCAAGTTTCAACGTAAACACACACAAGAACTTTCAGCTGACGAAGTTTACACAATCTAAAATTCGAGCCATAAGAAAGCAGTGTAGCCAACGCTACAGATTAGCGCCACGCAGTCACCTGTTCAAGTACTGACCATACAGAGTGTTGCTTAATTTCGGCGATGGTACAAGAACCATGCCCTTAATGTGGTACAAAGTCCATGCCGGAAATGACCCAGGCACATGTTCTTGATTTGATACCGTTGACAACAGCAAATATGACACGTGAACAGAGCTGCAGGAGCCGCCACTGACATCTTCTTGCTCCATCCGCCGCCTGCGTCTTCAAGTGCTTTCCTTCCATCTTTGTGACTGTTTGTCTCCGTTATCTTAATCCCTGTGGACTTATACGACTGCTCCCTCCACTGCTTCGTCCTCGTGGTTCTTTATGTCTTCTCGACATATTGAAATTCTTCAGTGTTTGTACTCGCGTTTTGTGCTGGCAGTCAGATTGGCGGTACAGTAAGCGTACCGTCAGCACTGCTCAAAGGGTTCACAGAAAGTGAGTAAGGCGAATGAATAATATTTTATTTTTATTTTTTAATTTTACGACTAGATATCCACGCTGGTATGCAAACACAAAAGTATGTTTACCCTTACCAATTGTAGAGTCTTAACCGACTGTTCACTTATAGTACGTAATTTCGCTGCCGGCTCGGCTTAACCTTTTAAAGCCTAGCGGTAACTTTACGTACCACCAGGTTTAACATTAAAAAAATTCTACGTGGTGCCCAGATTGCGTTTATGTGTTTTGTACGGATCTCAGAAAAAACAGCAACTTTTGCCTTATAAAACATTAAGAGACTGGTTTTTATAACCGAAGTGGAGAGTGTTTACAGCGCGGTACGCACTGAGTCCTTATATAAAACAGATACGCTTCGTCTTTAAAGGGTTAAACAGCCATCATCAGACCACGAGAGAAAGCTATGAAAATTAAAAACTCCATACATATGGCAAGGGGAAGAGCTCCCCTTTTACAATTACATGGATAATAAATGACGATAATATTATATTTAGATATGCAACCGTGATAGCCTAGTCGGTACAGTGACGAGCACATGGAATGGCATGACCGAGGAAACTTAGATCGATTCTCGGCAGGCGGCAGAGATTTATATCTCAAAACTATAAAAACTGAAGCCTGTTTCTGCCAAGTTATACCTAGAATTAAATTTGTTCTAAAGGCTTGAGTTTATCTGCAATACTAATATAAAATAATATAACATTATTGTGTCACCGTCGAGGCCAGGGTTAAATCCCGAGTTGGTCCATGTGGGATTTGTGGTGGACAAAGTGGCACTGGAAAAGGTTCTGCCCCCGAGTACTTCGCTTTTCCACTGTCAATTTAATTCCACCGCTGATCCATTAGCAGGAAAAAAAAAAGGAAGAAATTAATCATCTTCATCACAGGGTTGCACAATAAGCCTCAAGGCTGCGGTGCGTCCGTAGCATCTGCTGCGGGGCCCCTCTCCATCACAAAAAAAAATACTACTGTAATATCACCCCCATTTTTCAAACATTCAACAGTATTAAGTATTTACTTTGAATTAGACAAGAGTCAGTTACTTCCACGTCCTTTCTAATCCTGAATTTACTATCGACAGGTCACTAGATACTATAATCTGTAATGACAGCTTTAAGTAACGTATAAATAACAAATAACCTAATCAAAACTTTACGCATTTACCACATTCGTTCTTGTTGTTAGATTTAAAGAATTACTTTCGGTCAGATGTGCTTTTTCAATTACTCTTTGACAGGTGTTATAGATTTGTTCCTGTTTACGCCTAGCATTTCAGTCTGCTTTCAATTGTGTCTTTTTCTACATTTCAGCACCACCACGCGACTGACATTAAAATTTCATCAAAATTCGTTTCAGTCCTTGTTCGAGTTGACGTAAGTTCGTTAACAACGATCTGTCCTTTTTATATATTCCTGTTTCCAGTCCTCTCTTGTTAAATTTCGTTTTCGGTGTTGTCATCAATCTTAATTTTCTGTTTATCTCCCCTTTTCTCTTAGACCGTCTTTGTTAGATTCTCTCCGTCAGTGTCTTCTTTGTTGCTGCTGTTGTATATCTCATTTCAAAGTCTGGGTCATTCTGCTCCATTCATCTGCCGACTTCCTGTCTGTCTAAATGCACTAGCGTTTTCATCCCCTTTCCCTCTGCCACAGTCTTTTTGTTATTTGAATTCTTTATTGCTTTGCTAGTTTGTACTTCCTCAAATATATTATTACAGTGAACAGATTAAAGAGGATAAGATGGATAGACAATGTAATACGCGCAAAATTTAAGAAGAATTCATGTCCTCTGGAATGTAACCACATATAGATACTAACCAGAACTTCGGAAGGATCTGCTAGCTGCATCTTCAGGATACGGACTCCTCTGAGGTAATTTACGACCGAGAACCCTGAACAGAAAAGCACTAGATTCCTTCGAAACGCTAGTACCTCTCTTCAAAAGTACAAGGCATCGCATTTTAGATGGCAATAATCTTTTGTACTGAACCCTGTGGGAAACCCTAATCTCAGACACAGATTGTTTGTCAGAAAGCCCAAGGGAACAACCCTACATAAAAGATGTAAGGATAATATTAAAAAGCATTTACAAGTATAGACTCAGGGTGCGAAGTAGATTCACTTTATTCAATAATAAACGAGTGAGACCGATTAAACTGGCTGTGTGAGTACCGACAATTAGCAACCAATCCTCTCCATAGGGTCAGTCATTTATTACTCTGTTTTCTTCCATTCCTGTCTTCACCTCCCTATTTCCGCAATTTGTTTCTAATCCTCAGCGCCTCCTTTTACACTTCCATGGCCCTGTTCCATTTCCTCTTTGTCTCAATTACTCTGTTTTCGTGTAAGTTCATACTTACATGTCACTAGGGATAACATAAAATACTGTCTGACGTGAATTATGAGACAGAATATAACTCTTGAATGTACGGTACGTCCTGCTGCTGGCTAGTCTGTTATGTGACAAGTTTGCTGCTTATTTTGCTGGCAAGGCACCAGTTAGGTACATAAGAGGCGCTCGTATAGGATTTAGTCTACATCAGTATAAGAATGTTTTAACAGCTGGGCATGTCATGATGACTAAAGTCACGGAAGTTAGTGACTATACCAACAACGTGACAGGTTATGACATAATCAAACATAATGTCTGAAACCAGCTTTGAAGACTGTACTGTAATGGAGTACAAATGTTTTTAAAATGTACTATTAACGATTTGGCACACCGCATTGACCACAATCAGCATTTACTGCAGGCACGAATATCCTGCTGCGAAGTACATTGCAACAGTCAGGAACAGGCCTACTTATGTCTCGAATTTCATTAAATATTCACAAAATCGAAAAATTGTTTCAAAGGCTGGAGAACATACATAACTCCAGACTAAACACCAGTGAGCCAATTCTTGTTACAAGGACAGAGCTGCAGAGGGTTATTGGGGAAACCTTCAGGACAGATACAACTTTAACTGCCGATCCCAGTGGCCGCGCGGTCTAAGGCGTGGGTCTGCGGCCGAGCGCTTGCTGGGATCGTGGGTTCGAATCCCACCGGGGGCATGGATATTTGTCTTGTACAGTGTTTGTGTTGTCAGGTAGAGGTCCCTGCGACGGGCCGATCCCTCGTCCAGAGGAGTCCCACGGACTGTGATGTGTGTCTGAGTGTGATCAAGTGAAAATAACCTCGACACCTACTGTGAGTAGGTAGAAGAGGTAAGGACTACGAAAAGAAACGACAACTTTAAAGACCTAGGAGTAGATGGCGAGAGAATATTATAATGAATCTGACAGAAGTAGGATGGAAGGGCGCGGATTGGATTGGTCTGATTTGAGATAGGGAAAACTGGACGGATCTTGTGAAAACGGCAATGAAATGCACAGAATTTATTGACTAGCTCAGGGACTATTGACTTCTGCAGAGGGACCCCGCCCCACGGGGTTAGTTACGGCAGACACTTTGGAGGACATCTTCAAAACCTGACTAGACCTTCATATACAACAGAAGAAGACACATTTGACCGACAATGACCGAACGTAAATCCGCTCGATTTTAAATGTACACCGGTCCAATATCAAATTTTATAGAAATCGTTCGGTAGTTTCGGAGAAGAAATACACGAAGAGACTAAAATAACCGCTCCATAAAACCCTGCCTTGATGCCTTTTCTAAAAATAATACATTCTAAAACTGCCATTAATCACTGTATGAATAACCTGCAAAATAAATCTTGGTAATACGCAGGACTTGAGGTTTTCACAGAGTGTCTTATGAGTTGTGCCGATATGTGCTTCGTATGCAGGGCAGAATATTAAGCCGCGCGAAACAATAATGTAAATACAGCCTAGTGAAGGGGAGGGGGGGGGAGGACCGAGACTGGGCCTGTGAGTAAACAAACAGGCACCAGCGACTGTAACAATGGCAGCTGACTCCCACCTACCGGGATGCACATCCCAGAGGACCGCAAACTTGGTCTTATGTTAATTCTTTGTGATGATCGGAAATAGTAAAGTATTATCAGCATGGGGGTTTTTTTAGTGGTGAAGGGCCCCGCAGCAGACGCTACGGACGAACTGCAGCCTTGAGGCTTATTGTGCAGCCCTATGATGATGATAATGATGATTATTATTATTTTTTGTCCTTTTCCTAGTAATGGAGCACCGGTGGAATGAAATTGACAGGGGAAAACCGAAGTACTCGGGGAAAAACCTGTCCCAGTGCCACTTTGTCCATCACAAATCCCACATGGACTGACCCGGGATCGAACCCGGGCCTCCATTGTCGGAGGCCGGAGGCTAACCGCCTGAGCCATAGCACGGCCCTATCAGCATGGGTTTCAATAAAATATCTTTATTTATGGCGTAGGTCTGTAGAAACTTGCTTGCTGATATCATGGGATGCAATCCCGCTGAGGGCATGGATGTTCTCGTGTTGTGTTGTGTTGTGTTGTGTGGGTAGCGGCCTCTGCGACGAGCTGATCACTTGTCCAGAGGGGTCCTACCGGGCGTGTGTTTGCCTAATTTTGTGCGATCTAGAAACCTCAACAGGGATGCTGCCTAGGCCCAAGTCGGGCTGTTGCACAACAGAAAAAAAAAACTTATTTACAATTTCAACTTATGGCGAGATATCCAACTGAAGAAACCGAGTTCTAGGTCCCGTAACAAAATGGATGTAATTAAAATAAAGCAGCATGTCATTCTTCATGGTACTTTTTAACTTTCGAGTCCCATTTCTTTTCCAAGTAAGGGCAGTGGGCATCGAAATTCATTTAAAGGCAGCCTTCAAGGCGTATCGTTATACTGTAAATTTTTATCAAATTTATATGCATTTTTTCTAAGCAAACATGCATTCTAAGTAACCCAATTTGGAAAAAAGATAATTAATGGGTTCTTTGCAAAATATTATATTTAAAACGCACAGATATATGTATAAAGAACTCTCAGCTACGTGTGTGGTCATGACATAACTGATGGCTTGGATAAACGCACATAAGTTTGATAAAATTAACCTTGAATAGACAGGGCTTACAGTTTCGTCTCTAAGAGCTAATCATATTACCGTTTACGAGAAGGGTTGGGTATTTAAATTGTAGCTCATGATTTATGAAAAACGTGAATGTCGTTTGAACAACGAAAGATAAAATTATGAAATAAACGGCAATTTTTGGAAAATAAAACAAGTTCCCTTGTTGCCTAAATAGATAAAAATCAATTTATAGGGGTGCTTTCTTAGAGCTTACTATGTGTATATACCGTATTTGCTGGATGAAGGTTTTGCACAGCGCACTTTACAACCCCCTCTCCCCGCCGGATGTGGTGCACCGTCACACTCCGCTAGGTTATGTCGCTGGTCTTGCGTGTTGCAGCAATGCAGGCGCTCTGTCTGTCGCCCCAGCGCTGGTTTGTTAACTCGGTTACGACCTTGTTTACACCGAAGAGACAACACCTCTAACGCTGGCAACGGAACTCTACACATCTGTCATTCACGCGTGTTGTGATCCTTTGCTTCCTACTAAAAACATCCCATCTCCTTAACACAAAGGTACAGTCGCTTATCGCTAAAAAGTGTCATATTATGGAACACACTTATGTATACCCAGTTGTCTGGGCTACTTTATTCCGACCTGAAAGGCTGGAGGGGGGGGGGGGGGAAGAACATTTATACACAGTGACAAAAAAGATTATCAACATCCATTCAGAAGTATCTGCACAAAGAAGAGACATGGAAGCAGCACGCTGCGAGTTGTGAGGCTTCAAGTCCCGTCCTGAGGTATAGCCCGCGTCACTGAGCTATTGGTGCCCGGGATTTTAGGGACACCGTAGTTGTCTTTGCAAACAAGATGTGTAGACGCATGTCTACGGAAACGTGGGCCCATTTCCAACACTTGTTGTAACTTCAGTAACTATGAGAAATATGTCTGTATTAATGTAGAGGGGCTCTCCACATACACCAACGATCTACGTTTGGTGCAGTAAGTTTTGTTTCACTCTGTAGAAAGCATGAATAGAAAGATGGAATATTTAAAGAATTCTATGTTTACTAGTACTTTCTTGCCGAAATTAAGAACAGCAAAAAAAAAAACCAAACATTTTCACATGAGTTGGAACTAGTCACACTTCCTTGCAGGCACTTCCTTTGGAACACGTCAGGCATACGGTTGAGTGTAAATGTTTTACGTAAGTGGAGAATTTATTTTTCTCCAAAATTAATTTTCCTTTCTACGGAGTGCTTTCCTTTAGTTTCTGTTAACTTACAGCTAGGTCGTTAGAAGACCTTCTATCAAGCAATGTGCTTCTTTTGAGTTATGCACAACATGCAAAGGGAACCAAAACCCCATAGGCACAGCCATGTCTGTGAATGTATTCGGAAGTTCGCAAACTTAAACTCAAAACCAAATGGAGGGATATTGTTAAAATTTGAAATATATTGGATCTGTACAATTTTGGCGCCATCTGTGCGGGATTTTAAAATTAGTTATGGAACACGTACTTAATTTCTTGCCCGTATCATTCTACTAAAAATGCACATCACAAAATTTGGTAGGTTTTGATTTTATTTTGACAACATTGAGGAAGGCATTACATAATCCGTCAAAACACTTGTCTGCTTCTGTATTATGTTATTTACACATGCAACATGTCCCGACCACAGGGGCTTTCAAAAGATATGACCATAAAATATTTAGAGAAAATTAATTTTTTGGCATATAAAGAAGCCATACCAAGATTGAGGATCACTCCTTTACAAAAGTTTTATGTTTCATAGCTTCGTGAAATTTCCGAAATATAACTGAACTGAGACAGTTGTGATGACGCTGAAAGTGGATAGAATTACATTAAGTTTAACACTGACATTTAAAAACCAACATAAAGACAGTATTCCTTTTTGAAATTAAAACTTTAAGCATGATGTAAATTATCCTGCATTTTCAACATGCGTAATATCTTGTTATTCTTGTCGTGGACTATGTAGTATACGTTTTGGAATTAAAATATCTTAGGCTTGCACTAAATTATTTCTCGCAGATCTGTGATACAACGTGAAGCCTTGCATCCGTGCTGCAACAAACATAAGCTCCGTGACTAATGCACATTTACGAGCTTACTAAACGGCAGAAGTGGAGTATGCACCTCCACCATTGCCAAATTACAGATTTCACCCACATAATTTCCACCCTCGCGTAATGACTGCATCCAAGCAGTAAAATAACAATACATCTCTTTTCAACCCCCTTTCCGACATGATTAGATATCAGTTTTTAGAATAAGTAGCATATCTTTCCATCCCATTTAGTCCATGATTGGCTAATGACTTTAAAATTTCCACTTGTGTTGTTTCTCAGGCAGTCTTTCTTATATCATGCCTGTGTAAATACGATGAGTGAAGACTTTATGGGTGAGAACGTTACCGCAGCGGTAACGTTCTAAGTTGAGATTTAGCAGGTGCCGAGAGGGGCCCTGTTCTTGGAATGGCTAAGGCAGCGCAGTTTTATGTAGACTTTCTACGTCGCTTCAAACACATGGAGGGATAATTATACACACATATATATATATATATATATATATGGATGCATGCTGATTTTTTTTTTGCACGTGTCAAACACAAATCACATTTGCAAGTGATTATTATTATTATCTACCGAGATACAGGTCACAGGAATGGCATTCTAAGGGAATGCACACACGCACGCACGCACACACACAGCCCATCTCACTGGTCGCGCGGTCTAAGGCGTGGGTCTGCGGCCGTTCGCTTGCTGGGATTGCGGGTTCGAATCCCGCCGGGAGCATGGGTGCCTGTCTCTTGTGAGTGGTGTTTTTCTCTGATCCAAGGGAAAAATCTAAATATAATTTCAGAGTAAATGAGAAGAAAGTAACGAGAAATATTTTAGAACGTAGACAAAGGAAACAATGAGGAGGACAGTGAAAATCAAATAATGAAGTAATTCACAAACTCTGCTCCTCAAGAAATAAAATAACGGAAAATAAATCAACGAAGATGTGTTTGTTGTCATATGTAACACGCACGGAAAGTGAGAAACATATATAAAATTTTTATTCGGAACAACTGAAAGGTGAAGGTCACTTAACATCAAGATGTATACTGTATTAAGACGGATCTCACATAGTATACGGCGTCGTACCGTACATAAAACTTGGCACAGAATACGTTCCAAGTATGGCCTCCCTTACAAAGCGTAAAGTATTTCCCGGATCAATAGAATGTGGAGGGCTTTTTGACTATCTTATCAACTATCAGACCCTCAGGATAGAGTCTATGAGTAATGAAGAAGAAGGGAATTCGGAGGGAACAGCAGTAGACTATCGACAGGAACAAGTCTTAAATCTGACACAAGGGAATGCAGGAAAACGGAAGAAATACAACTGCTGAATGATGCTGAGCAACTGAATTCTGTGGCAGTGAAAAATACGTGCGCTGGAATATCTATAAATTTAAAAACCCGGACGTTGAAAGACAAAGAAGCCAGGGAGATGGAGAGTTACGGGATTTAATGCAGTGTGTGTGAAAGAAACGGCGGTGTAAGGTTCTACATAGGCCGTGCCATGGCTCAGGCGGTTAGCCGCCGGCCTCCCACAGCGGAGGCAGGGGTTCGATCCTGGGTCAGTCCACGTGGGATTTGTGGTGGACAAAGTGACTTTGGGACAGGTTTTTCCCCGAGTACTTCGGTTTTCTCCTGTCAATTTCATTCCATCGGTGCTCCATTACTATGAAAATGACAAAAAATAATAACAATCATCATCATCATCTTCACCACAGGTTAGCACAAGAAGCCTCAAGGCTGCGCTGCGTCCTTAGCGTCTGCTGCAGGGCCCTTCACCACAAAAAAAAAAGTTTCTACATTTATGTATACAGCTGGGGGCCGCGGTGGCGCAGTTGGTTGAGGCACTGCGCTACAAACCGGCAGGTCGCAGGTTCGATTCCCGATGGTGCCTTTGGATTTTTTCATTGGCATAATCCTTCCGGTCGCACTATGGCCCTGGGGTCGACTCAGCCTCTAACATAAATGAGTACCAGGAATATTTTTTGGGGGTTAAAGGCGGCCAGTGCGTAGGGCTGACAATCTTACCACGTTCATGAGCCGACTGTCTAGAAATCTGGTAGCCTCGACCTCCTGGAACCATATGCGCCTGTCGCTTTACCTTTACATATATATATATACATATATATATATACACACACACACAGCAGTTGGTTCTGCTCTTGCTACAGTAACACGCCCTCTTGCAGGATTCAGTGCATCAGTTTCATGTAGAGCATAAAATGCATATAAAAACCACATTACTAGAAGTCTACAGATGAAATTTCGCATGCGGAAGGGGCTGCTATGGGGATCTAGCTTACATGAGTAGGGTTTGATAGTGCAGCAGGAGAGGATCAGATGTGACACTGTAAGTGGCAGTGCCTCAGGTGGGATATCGCCTTAACTGGGATTCTCTGCTTCCAAAGCAGATTACATACATGAAGGTCAGAGGTTATCAACCAATGGTACACGCGCCTATAAAGGTTACCATTTCTCTTTAACAGTTCTTTGAAGAACATACTAGAAATTAGAGCACATAGTGATGGCTAGGTCTGTCCGTCTGTCTTCCCGACAGCCTGCTTAACCTTTTAAAGCCTAGAGGTAACTTGACGTACCACCAGGTTTAACATTAAAAAATTCTACGCGGTGCCCTCATTGCGTTTATGTGTTTTGTACGGATCGCAGAACAAACAGCAACTTTTGCCTTATAAAACATTAACAGATTGGTTTCTATAACCGAAGTGGAGAGTGTTCACTGTGCGGTACGCACTGAGTCCTTATATAAAACAGATATGCTTCGCCTTTAAAGGGTTAATGTAACTCGAAGCCTAGTGAAAGAATTTTGAAGAAATGTGATTTGAAACTTATGCTGAAAAAGACAAAATAAAACGTGTAAATCTTAATTTTCTGCAATTGGTAAGACCAAAGTGGCAGACGCACAAACGAGCGCGGTGTGGCAAATATTGTAACCAGTATCCACCACCATAACCATTGCAACCGAACGCAGGTTTACACCATCATGGATACAGTAATGTTTTCAGCATAGCATTCATAATATGGAGGGGGGGGGGAGTATACCTAGACTCTCAATTATTTTTAGGCTTATTTTTAAAGTAACCTGCAAACGCAAGCTACATGTCTGAAGCATTGTGTGTGATATTTTTTCCAGTCGCGCAACAGCCGCTTCGGGGCCAGGGCCTCCTCATTATCGAGGCTTCACGATCATATTCAGACACACCACGCTCGGTAGGACTCCTCTGGACTAGAGATCAGCCCATTGCAGAGACCTCTATCTGAAAACACACAACAGTCACAAGAGACAGACAACCATAAACAGGGGGGTATTGAACCCACAATCCCAGCAAGCGAGCGACCGCAGACCCACGCCTTAGACCGCGCGGCCACAGGGCTCTGCGAGACATTGTGTATAGCCTATCTAAATAGCGGATTGATACACAGTGTTAACAGGTGACAGTGAGGCACATTTTTCCTGTAGTTGTCGACACAGTAACCAAACTACAACACGTATTTTAATGATGTTTATAGTTGCCACGAGGTGATGTTATAGCAGTTGACATGGTCTATTTGGTTTCCAAGGAAAAGGAGGACAAACTGACGGAAGGAAGGACAAGCACCTGTACAAACAAAAAATTCCCTTCTCATTCTAACCTTACAGTGGATACTATCCCGTTTTGTGGATGAGATGCGCTAGAAAAATATTTTCAAAACGCTATATTTTAAGGTACACCATCTCAGACTTCTGTCACAAGGTTTGTAATTATTCATAATAATAATAATAATAATAATGATAATGATAATAATAATAATAATAATCATGAGCATAATCAAGTTTCAGACCCTAATACTTGTTCCTCTAAGCTCTACGATTTCTTGCGCTTTCCTTTTCGTCTATGTCTTCCCACATGACGCCTTCCACCTTTTTACAACTGCAAGGCTAGCTCTGGCAGAGGATTTCTCTCCAGTTGCTTCAGGCGACCCCTCCAGTCCTCATGATGCCATTGTATATTTTACAGTACCCTCTTCACTTTCAGTCTACTGCGCATGGCAGCACTGCTTTGGCAGCCCAGGATTGTAACGGCGAACAGTGGTGCTACACGTCTCATCTTTGCCACCTACAATCTCAGGGCCTGTCTCTAGTATCTACTGGTTAGTAAGGATTTATAATTATTAACACGTACAAAAGTTTCCAGAAGACTGACGGTCTGTTTTCGCACATATCTCCAAATACACATCGCCGACATAAGCACCTTCCGAACGAATGTATAGTCTTTGCGAGGAAAATATGTTGTTATTTCAGAGTCTACAGAAATTACTGCAAGAAACTACTCACATTTTCTCAGTACGTGCCACATCCAGAATCTAGACTTAAGTATCGCTACCGCCTCAGAAGATGGTGTGGCCCCCGCCATGTTGGTTAAACTTCTTGCAGGGACTTGAAAAGGATATAAATGGGGCGGTCTATAAAGTAATGGTATTCATATCAAGTTTCGTGAACAACTTTTAGTTCTTTCAAACACGGGCAGCTGGACAAAAATATAAATAAGCCCTGTTGCACTTCAAATATTGAGAATAGACTAAAACAGCAGAATACAGAGACAGTTCGGTTTAACCCTTTAAAGACGAGGCTTATCTGTTTCATATAAGGACTCAGTGCGTACCGCGCTGTAAACACTCTCCACTTCGGTTATAAAAACCAATCTCTTAATGTTTTATAAGGCCAAAGTTGCTGTTTGTTCTGAGATCCGTACAAAACACATAAACGCAGTGTGAGCACCACGTAGAATTTTTTAATGTTAAACCTGGTCGTATGTAAAGTTACCGCTAGGCTTTAAAAGGTTAAGACTGGGAAAGAAGACGATAAGAAATGAAATATATTTGCAGAACTGCGTCGTAGGGGTAAGAAGGCACAGAAGAATGTCCTTAGCAGCAGCACCCCAACAGGCGAGCAGCCGATACCAGTCCACTAAGCGATAACAGGATTTTATCCCTTCCTTTAAAAATAAACGAAAATTCTTGCACAAGGAGATCCCGACATGCTTTCCCATTATACATTATTTGAGCCCCGATGGCAGAATGAATGTAGACAAAGTGGAAGAGTAGACGAGCTCTACCTATAAATGTAAAAGGAAGGGTAAAAAAGAGGCAAGGACAAAATACAGTCGTCGGAAATTAAATTTCTTCAGAGCAGTCTAGCACTACGCAAGGATGAATAAAGTACGAAAAGAAGATATCAGAGTAACGTTAAATATACACACTCAACGGAAGAAAAATGAATTAACTACAATGGGGCACACAGACCAGTTAGTGTCGTGGTTCAAAGCTGCTGTAAAAATCGATGTTGATGTAGCAGTCGTGGTTGGTGTAACAATCGATGTTGGTGTACTAGTCGATGGTGGTGTAACAATCGAGTTTGATGTACGGGTTGATGCTGCGTACAAATCGATGTTGATGTAGCAGTCGTGGTTGGTGTAACAATCGATGTTGGTGTACCAATCGTTCTCAATCAGTGAGAACATTACCCTCTACGGGACGTGATTTCTGCTAATCGCTTATTTGAAGTTACAAAGAAACCTAATTTCTAGCTTTCCAATGTTAAGGGAAACCTACACTTATCTTTACTCTGGACATCACATTGTCTATCTAGTACAAGGCATTAATTAATTAATTAATTAATTGTGTGATTAATAACGACCTTGGAAACATAAAAATTCATGGGTGCCGAAGGGCCTACTGTCTAACGAATTTACATCGCTGTAAAATCACTGATCTACAGTACACAAAGTGCACAGTAAAACGTGTACCCCCAACAAGGACGCTTAATCACGAGACCTCACACTGCTTTAGCAGCAGCGAATGCAAAGGCTGTTACCCATCTAAAATGAACACGGGTTACAACTGGAAAATAACCTGACCATAATTTTCAGATTTTAAATATTTGTCTCGTGACCCAGACGAATGATATTTGTCAGGTCCGGCAAATTTTCGTTATTAAAAAAGACAAGTATCCTTCCCGAATGAATGAAGGTGTATAAACTATGAATTTATCTGTAAAGCAGATATATACCGCAAAACATGCAGGGCAGAAGTGCTGACATATTACACCTTTGCTTATTATATGCGTTAGCATCATTGCGAAAAGCGCCTATTAGCTTCTTCATGTCTGTCCGTCAACACATATTTGATTATAAAGCAATAAATTATATTTTTACAAAAATGCTACATGTGTCGGCCCCGCCGGTCATACTCACGCGTATAAAATTTGTAAATTGTCGTTCCATGGCATGATTTGTCATCCTTATATCACTTCATAATCTATTAGTTGCATTGAGTATTTCATTGTAACTTAAAAATTATATGAAAATTATGTAATTCGCATACCTTTTATAAAAAAAGACATTGTTGTGTGGGACTGTAGTCCCTTTCATACTGATACATTTTGAAACATAACAAGATAACTTGCTTTAAGATTATAGCAGATGTTTCTACATCAGGCTGCATGAACGTATTATTACAGTGGCCCAAAATACGTACTGGAGTTGTATGGAACCTTAGATTTTCGTAGATCCGGATAAACGTAGTACACTTTTCGATTTTGAGTGTTGGGATAGCCCTAAGGGTGACTGAGCAGTTGAGTCATAATATCAGGCACGTAAGTGTACGTCATGTGAAAGCAATTAACACGATAAGAAGATGCTAGTTTTTATATTCTGTAGGTAGCAGACTTGAATGCTTCTCGGAAGTTACTGTCAAGTTTAAGTCTTTATGCCGTATGTCAGTTCATACTGCAAAATTACAAAACCCCAGTGCAATAAAGGATAAGCAATGAACTATAACGTAACGTTGTGGCGCGTTCGCCTAACCATTGTTGCAACGGAAATGCAACAATGCGTTCTGTGTGTATTGTTGTTGAGATACATGTCACCGTCAACGGTATAAAAATATTGAGTGTTGAACAAAAATGCCTTTATGGCGAATTTATGTCGCCGGCAAAAATAAAACGTACTTAGTTCTTCATGTAATGTGCCCAATATTTCTGTCCGATTTTAATAGAATTCGGTGTTTGTCGACAGATTTTCTTAAAAGTCCCTCATACCAAATTTCACGGAGATCCGTTCAGTCGGACTCGCGCTGATATATCAGTTGTGCAATGTATTCCCTGTTTTACTGATAACGTTCCCTACACTTCCCTTATGTTCACACATCAGGGTTCAGAGCACAGCCCTACTGATATTTTGGTACTGCATACATCCTTGTATTTATACTAAAAGTTTTACATCGTCAAACCAATATAATACACAGTGCATTAAGAAAGCTTTTAAGAGTGCTTTATTAGATCATCTCCGACAAATTTCGATTCACACTTAATCAGTAGCAAGGAGTTATATATTTTGGTTTAATCATTTGAAAGTTGCTATTGACTTGCTATACTTCTGTTCCTACCTTCCACTCTGGACAAACAATGGCGCATTAAACCCTAATCATACGTAATTTAGATGCAGCATAACGCAAAATATACGTGCGGGCTAAGTCCACCATTGATAAACAGATACACCGATGGGCGAGACGTCGCATTTCGACGCTTCATGGATGTTATTTCAGTCTCAGGAATCAGTCCGGATAGGGCCCTCGAACGTATATATTCTCGTTTTCCATCTTTCCATCATTGGATTTCGATGTCTTTTCTCTTTATCTGTCTGTCTCTCAATGTTTCTTTTACTATAGCGCTTTTATCTGCCTTTTTATTTTTTGTCTGAGACAAAGTCCTTAAGAGATATTCTTTTGTTGTCTGTCGTTTCCGGTGTCGACGGCGCGTAGGGAGTCCTGTTATCTTGACGTCTGGTGTGCAATTGTTTCCATGTTCCTCACCTGACCTATTCTGCTTAAGAGGACAAGAATATGAATTTTTCAAGGCCTATACATGTGTACGTATGCTGTGCTCCAGCTTACACTGTGGACAAGGGGTATATAAATTCCCCTTTTCTTATATAAGCTTGCACTTGATTTGGAAGATGCAACAGTAAATTCCTTCCTCGCTGTTCAAAGGTGAAAATTTTTTAAATATTTGATGTAGTTTGTAAAGAAGAGAAACGCCTGCTGTGTAGACATTTAAATTCAGAGTGCTGAGGTGTGACACATAGTGTAACAACGGACGTTTCCCCGCTAAATATTGCAACAAATTCATTTATTCTGTTGTGAACTTCCAGGATAAGACGCCATCTCTTCTCTTAGGTTGTTACAAACTTTCGGTAAAATCTCGTTATCTCCTTTGTCAGGGTAGAAATCTACGTACGATTGACACATGTTAAGATAGTACGCGCAGTTTGTACAATGAAACGCCTTCTTCAAAATAACTTCAAAATAAATATGTCCCAATGCCTAATCTTATAGAGAGTAACACTGTGCTGTAAAACACAGTCCCATTACAGGCCTGGACAGGCCGTTAGGGTTCCAGGAGGTTGAGGCTCCCAGATTTATAGACAATCGGCACATGAAGGTGGTAAGGTTGTCAGCCCTACACACCGGCCGCCTTTACCCCCCAGGAAATATTCCTGGTACTCATTTCTGTTAGAGGCTGAGTCGACCCCAGGGCCATAGTGCGGCCGACAGGATTATGTCAATGAAAAATTCCAGTGACACTATCGGGAATCGAACCCGCGACCTGCCGGTTTGTAGTGCAGTGCCTCAACCAACTGCGCTGTAATAAATAAAAAACTGACTTTATGTCGAGTAAGTTAATATAACTAAACCCCACAAATTTTCATTTCAATATCTCGAGTTTTCTGCGTCTGATTCTCGTTAGTTTATAAATTTTATTTGGTGACACGCGGTGGCGCAGTTGGTTGAGGCACTGCACTACAAACCGGCAGGTGGCGTGTTCGATTCCCTATGGTGTCATTGGAGTTTTTCATTGACATAATCCTTCCGGTTGCACTATGGCCCTGGGGTCGACTCAGCCTCTAATATAAATGAGTACCAGGAATATTTCCTGGGGGGTAAAGGCGGCCCGTGCGTATGGGTGACAACCTTACCACCTTCATGTGCCGACTGTCTAGAAATCTGGTAGCCTCGACCTCCTGGAACCCTCAGGGCCTGTCCGGGCCTGTAATGGGACTGCTTTACCTTTTGCTTTTTTATAAATCTTCTTTACTGATGAATAAGTTCTGTGATGACTATGAATGTACAAGAGTCTGAATGGGCAGAACAATGAGCACGGATAACAAATAAGTTAAGATGCTTCTCTGCACGCAGATTCTGGTTCAGTCCCATGGCAATTCATATGATACTTGTGGAAAAGACTTTTCATCGACTATTTGAGTTGTACTCTGTCAATTATTATTCGTCCAATCCTCTATACTTTACATTCTTTCATACATCATTCGGAGTACGGACAAAGGGTCCATTAGACACCGCAGTTTCAAAAGGCATAATATTACCTCATCTAAAGGACAAAAAGAGTGTAGAATTTAGGATAAGGCCGTCATGACACGTTTCAATAGTACAATACCGGTGTGGGGAGAGTAATAAAAAGCCAGTAACCAGCATAGATTCGAACCTAGTACTGAACGTAGCATACGTATAGATGTTATTACTGCAGGAACTTGTTCCTTACTCATGCCTGTGAACACTGTGTATTCGAAAGGAAACCGTTGCATGAATTTTATTCTGGAATACCGATCAAATTGACAGTGTCGTCAGCAGCTCTCACTGAGGTTGTGTTGGGTAATTTGGAATTACGGGCAATGAGTTGGAAAGGATTTGAAAGGAAATGGTCATGGCCTAATTTTAGGTACAATACCGATTTTTATCTAGAGGGACTGAGGTAAAGTACAAAAACCCGGGACAACCTAGTCGCTACAGTGACTAGACTACAGGCTGGACTACTCTGGGTTCTAATACAGGCACAGGAAAGGGATGTTTCTCCTGTCCACATCGTCCAGACAGGTGCTAAGGCCCACTCAGTAGCTACCGGGGTTCTTTCCCGGAGGTAAAGCGACCGGAGCGTGACGTGTACCACTCATTTGCATCTAGTCCACGGTTAAAAATGAGTGGAGTATTACCTCCATTTCTCCTATACACCTTCACGGCGTTGACAGGGATGAGTTTTTTTATCTTTACGTCAACCACGGCAGGCGGTATCCGGACCAAAGTTTCACACGGCGACTTCCTGATTATGAAGTACGAATGCTAACGTGTGTACCACGCTGTCGATTTATGCATTATGAATATTGTTAGGCTGCTATTACACATGTTACTGACTCCCCCCGTCTCAGATTTTATCTTTATGCTGCTATAAATAAGTTTATGCTTCAGGAAACGTGTTCCTTGAGAGGGGTCCTGGCATTTGAACTAAAAAATTGTGAGTTTGATTGCAAGTACGTATAAAATTATAGGGAACGTCAATAATTTACGTGTTTGCAGCAACTCTCAGGCATGGGGTTGAGACCTGCAGCCAGGTTACGGTGCGGGCGGTCGGTGTGCTGCGGAGGACGACAGCAGATGGCCAACTGTCTGCTAAACGCCATGACTTCTCTTCTCCCCTCCCCCCCCCCCCCGATTTTAGTCACATTTCGAAGTTCCACGACGCATAAACCACTTCAGAATCAAAATCTGGATACAGCTTGAAGTTTTGCGGTTTGTTATGTCACGCCGACTTCTAAATTGTTCCAGAAGTTTTGGAGGTGCGTAGTGCCTCCATCTTCAGGATCGTGCAATTCAAAGACAGTTCTTAGAGACTTAATGAAAACTTCGGAAAATCTCGGTAAATGCGGCGTAATATTAGAGGAGACTTGAATCTGCATCAGTACCAATGTGAGCATACAAAATATCGCATCCTTAGTGTATTTGTAGCTCGAATCGCAAGATACAATTCTAAGAACTTTCGAAGTTCCCTTTTACATACATATATACATACATACATACACACACACACACACACACACATACATACATACGTACATACATACATACATACATACATACATACACACACACACACACATTACATAAATACATCCATCCATACATACACACATAATTACATACATACATACNGTGTGTGTGTGTGTGTGTGTGTGTGTGTGTGTGTGTGTGTGTGTGTGTCAATAAATGTGATCAGATGCAACTATAATCCCCTACTCCTACAATGAGTAGGTTGAAGAGGGCAGAATAAGAAACAAATACAGATAAAAATAATCCCTATTAAACAATGAATTTATTTGAGAAAAGGTATGTGCTTGTAATAAATTTTAACCAGAAATACTCCTATGTTCAGAAATTATGTCCGTTTGTCCTACTGCCTAGCTTTATTGGTTAGAGAGCTCTGAACTTACTTATGTAGCGTTGAAAGCAAAAAACATTAATCACCAACAAATGCACAAAGAGTTTTTTCATCAAATGTGACACACTCCTACATGTTTCGACCCTGCTGGGTCATCTTCAGGGAGAAACTTTCTGCTGTCGTTACACTAGGTTGCACTATACAGTTGAGCGAGAATGTGCTGTTGACTGTGCACTGCGCCGCTTTTGGAGGTGTCAACTCTTTGTGGTCTCGGCTTGTACAAGTGTAACGACAGCAGAAAGTTTATCCCTGAAGATGACCCAGGATGGTCGAAACATGCAGGAGTGTATTACATTTGATGAAAAGACTCTTTGTGCATTTGTTGGTGATTAATGTTTTTTGTATAATATAGTGCACGGACGTGGAACACATTAAATTTGAAAGCAAAAGTTTGCTAACAGTTTCTGTGAGGTGTGGGTAAGTTGTAGCCACACACTGTACACAGACTGTTGTTTCTAGGATGTGGTAGTTTACTAACAATCAGACTTTTACAAGTACCGATATAAGAAACTGATAAATTTGTAATAAATTAAGTATCAAAGCCATTCAATGAAATTCAACATTTTGAATGCTTACGTTTACGTGCCTTGCATTCCGGGAATTTTGGCGACCGAAAATAAGCCGTATTAAAAGATTGTACACAACAGATATATGCTTACACGTAGAACAAACGGTTTACAGTTTTTGCAAACAAAGCGACTTGATTTAGTCCTTGCACAATGAATACTGCAAAATAAACTTGCAAAAGAGAAGGATTCAAGAATCTTGTTTGTTTCTAATAACATACCAACCACTTGCGTGTTTTCGAGTTTCGAAATGTGGACTTTCGCACCACGGTAGTTTTAATTAAACCAGTAGTTCAAGAAATGCAAGATGCAATGTGGTTTCTGCTTGTATTGGAAATGTTATTAGTTACCTCTCGGCCGTTAACTTTTCACTGAGAAGTCTTCGCAAGATTAATTTTAGAATCTCAAAAACTTAATGCATTTTAATGATTTTTTTTTATATTTTTTCTTTTCTCGACCAAAAATCTTTGGAATCATAAAGTAGCAGAAAGTTTCCTGAGTAACTGTGAGACTTTGCAGGATTCAATGTTTATTAATGTGCTAATAGGATCTCACTTAGGAATTCATTTTGGAAATAGAACAGACTGGCGTAGATGAAGAAACTTTGTCTGCACAGAAGAGAAAAGAGAAAAAACGTAATGTGGATACCAGATAATTTGTATCCAGCGGTCGCAAAACATCTCGTCACGGTCTCCTATACAAACTTAGATATTGTGCGTTCTCATTGCTGTCTTGGTGGAGAGTCTCCCACAGCTACCCTGAGACCAAGATCGATCTAACAAAGGAGTGCCTACTTCTCGCCCTCACTTGATCAACTGCAATAGCATCTGAGGGCTCTATTGAGAGTGGCACTTATTCCACAGCCTATACTAAAAGCAGATGTACTTCATGTAGGACAGATGCCATTTCCTAGATATTATGTGACCTTCACTCAGACGACATCCACTACTTCAATAAAGCAGCTCTGCTCTACTGGTGAAAGATTCTGTTTTTTTTTTCCAGGGATTTACTTAACCTTTTAAAGCCTAGCGGTAACTTTACGTACCACCAGGTTTAACATTAAAAAATTCTACGTGGTGCCCACATTGCGTTTATGTGTTTTGTACGGATCTCAGAACAAACAGCAACTTTTGCCTTATAAAACATTAACAGACTGGTTTTTATAACCGAAGTGGAGAGTGTTTACAGCGCGGTACGCACTGAGACATTATATAAAACAGATTACGTTCCGTCTTTAAAGGGTTAAAATAAACGTGCTGAAATAACGGTTGGCCGGGACAGTGTAGTCGGTATGGCGGCTCGGTAAAAGCAGGATGGACCAGGGTTCGAACTCCGGTAAAAGCAAGGGATTTCTTCTTTTCTAAACCCGTCCATATAGGCCCGGGGACCCACCCACACTCTTCAAATGGGTACCGGCAAAGCGACCGGGGCGTGGAGTTGACCACTAATCCCCATCCAGCGCCCAGGTAAAGCCTGAGCAGAGCTACACGTTTAATCCCCCTCAGTGCAGCAATGCACGTTATGTGGAGAAATTTACTGAAATAATGACACAGTCAAATCTATGTAAACTTGGGCGATTTCATGTTTCCGCCGCGGTCTACATGAGATCTTCGCTCTTCCGGGATGTTACGCGGCGTAGATTGATAGTTATTTACCGACGTTTCGGAACAACATATCGGTAACCTTTGGAACAGAATGAGCTTCACTTAACATCTCCGGAACTGATAGTTCTTGGAATCTCAATTTATGTCGCCCATTTTACACACAAAAAATTAATATTTCCACATTCACTATCAGTCTGAACAGTTCAGACTAAAAATTGAATTTAAAACCAAAAATTTTATAGTCCTCGACACTCTTGAAGGCAGTGACGAACGAATCCGTATTTACAACGTAAATGTGCATACTAAACACGTAGTTCTAAAATATCTCAGTGCAACTCACCCACTGGAAGACACATTCGTCTACGTAATATAAAAAAATTTAGTTCTTACTTCACCAAGAACACACCCTGCCTCTATCACAAGGACCACTTGGGTGACGACACTTGGCGCAATAATCTCTGGTTAATTTACAATCTTACGAAACATATAAACATACTCTGTGGCAAAATTCAGTCCCTCAATGCTACACCAGCTTGTACATACATGTACCACTGAGATTTAAACGATTAAGGGTCGATCCATATTATGCGGCACGGCAGGACACGACACGACACGACACGACAAAAAACCAGCGTGCATTCACATCTACCGTCAGTTAACAGATACGACATGCAGTGACAGGCACAGACAGGCAAAATATTCTCTTCTCTCAATCCTAGCGACACTGTCTTTGTCGTCAGCTGTCAGTGACGAACTAATGTGAATCCGAGCATGTGAAGACCTTAAAAGAATAGTCTGTCGTGTCGTGTCGTATCGTGTCGTGCTGTATAATGTGAATGGACCCCAGTACGCGTGTTTGCAACTCTTATGTGGACTTAAGGAACTCACAGGTGAAATTTTATCCATCCTTTTCTAAATGAAGAATATAAGGTGAGATATTTGAGAAATGACAGATAAAAACTGAATCATGATGAACTTTACATTCTCTACTCCTAATATTATTCTGGTCACCAAATCAGGGAGGATTAAATGTGTGAGGCACTGAATGCTTTGCCACGGTTTCACATCTTTACAGCAGATGGCAGCACAGTGTTAACAACATTAATTCCACTTCGAGATTCCACGTCACTGTTGTCTCCCGTGCTAAGCACACGGAAAGCGTATTCTATCTTTGGAAATTGTTTGATGTTTTCCAGCCATGGCTAAAGCTATAACCCAGATCCGTAAGTTCGCAAGCCTGCGTCGGTCTGCAGCAGCAAAGTCGGATGATGAAAGGGTGGGAAGTGGGGGATAGGTAACTTCCGCATAAAATTACCGATTTTAGCACCAACTTTTTCATCTGCCATTTCAATATTAAATTACATTTAATGAGAAGAATACCATTAACCTCTTGCGTCAAAACTAGAAGTGAGGAAGCAAGATGGGGAAACATAAGCACAGAGTAACAGTTGTGGTGTTTTCTCTCCATTACTGACCCTCTGTTTTCACCGCCTGAAAAGCTAAACTTGGACGATCTGAAACAAATATACGCTGGCACTTTTAACCTTTTAAAGCCTAGCGGTAACTTTACATACGACCAGGTTTAACTTTAAAAAATTCTACGTGGTGCCACATTGCGTTTATGTGTTTTGTACGGATCTCAGAACAAACAGCAACTTTTGCCTTATAAAACATTAAGAGATTGGTTTTTATAACCGAAGTGGAGAGTGTTTACAGCGCGGTGCGCACTGAGTCCTTATATAAAACAGATAGGCTTCGTCTTTAAAGGGTTAATGTGTTTTTTCACTTCTTACGCAGGGTCACACTACAAGTTTCTGCAGCACCCTAGCAACAGAACTACAAACAAGTACGCTCTACTCCTTTACTCGCGCTAGAATTAGGAGAACGTGCATTGCGTAAAAGAGGGCACGAAGTGGCACGGTTGGTTGAAACACTACGATACAAGCCGGAAGGTCGCGGGTTCGATTCTCAATGGCAAGCTCAGCCTCTTAATAGAAATTAATACCATGAATATTTCCTGGGGAGTAAAGGCGGCCGGTGCGTAGGGCTGACAACCTTAGCACCTTCATGTGCCGACTGTCTTGAAATCTGGGAGCCTCAAACTCCTGGAACCCTCAGGGCCTGTCCAGGCCTGTAATGGGATAGCTTTACCTTTTTTGCATTGTGTAAAACGACAGCAGCGCCTGAAGATTAAAATTAGTACATTTATTTTAATTGAGTGCTACATTAAAAGAACAAAACGATCTTCTTTTCAGTGCACTCTAAACGTAATCAGAATTTTGTCATGTTTTGGCCTGGGATAATGACGACTATTTAGGTAGAAATTAACGCAAAAACGCAGACAGATACTTACGCAAGGCGCAAGCCGTATCTATCAACGCTAACCGAAACTAAAGCGGTCCAACCATTTCTCGTAATATATATGTAATGTTGATCTGTTCAGTGATTCTTACGTGGTTATAAGCGCAGAGGGGGAAGGAGAGGTTTTAGAGGCGAAACCTACAGAAGCCAATGAGCCTAAAAATGAATACGAAATGTCTTATAGCAGTGAAGTTGCAATGAAACCTGTCGGTACTTAATGAAGAAATGAATACACGGTATACCGATATTTAAACAGTCGTTCGCAGTGTTCGGCCGGTATATACGCAAGTACACTATGCACAGAAATTTCTGCTAATTAGTAAAGAAGGTGCTGGGAGGCAAATATTTTTTATTAATTGACTTTTCTATACTTCATTATAAGTTATATTTTGTATATCATTGCTACTAACTAACTAACTAACTAACTAACTAACTAACTAACTAACTAACTAACTAACTAACCAACCAACCAACCAACCAACCAACAATCCATCCATCCAACCAACCAACCAACCAACCAACCAACCAACCAACCAACCAACTAACCAACCAACCAACCAACCAACCAACCAACCAACCAACCAACCAACCAAACAACCAACCAACCAAACCAACCAACCAACCAACCAACCAACCAACCAACCAACCAACCAACCAACCAACCAACCAACCAACCAAACAAACAAACTAACTAACTAGCTAACTAACTAACTAACTAACTCCATGGAGCACAGTCCTTTCGAAGCTAACATATCTTCAGCTAGTCAACAAATTCCCCCCATTCTATGGAACCCGAAAGTTCATTACCGCATTCACAAGAGCCCGCCACCTGTCCCTATCCTACAGCATTGCCTACTGCGTACCAAAGTATTGTAATTTTCTCGTGAAATGTATATTTACCTTTACCTTGGGCAAATTTTTAGAAATATATTTTTTCCATGGTGCAACAGCCTCTACTGGGCCAAGGCTTCCTCATTTTCGAGGCTTCATGAACACACTCACACACACACACACACCACAGTCGGTAGGACTCCTCTGGACTAGTGATCAGCTCGACGCAGAAACCTCTACCTGACAACTCACAAGAGGCAGACATCCATGTTCCCGGCTAGATTCGAACCCGCAATCTCAGCAAGCGAACGGCCGCAGACCTACGCCTTAGACCGCGCGGCCACGGGGATCGGCTTTAATTCACGTATACTTAAAAATAACTACCGGTACTCTCTTTAGAGACATCCTGTAAATGAGTACAGAGTAGCGATAAAATTATGATTGGTAATGGGAAGCCGATGTACTAGCAGAAAAAAAACTCCCCCCAAACCACTCTGTCAGCCGCACGTACCACATGAGGTACTCACGGTTCAAACTCAAACCACCACAGTAAATCTGCGTCTAACCGCCTCAGTTATGGAACGATGTAATTTTAAATGCTACGCTAAAACAATGCAATTCTGTGTACATTATTTATCACCGAACTCAATCATAACCTTCGCACAGACATTCAGGCGCTAATCGCTTAGTCCAGCGTGAAATCTGATTTCGTATATTACACTAAACAACAACTTCCCGGCGGTCTACCGTCGGCCCGAAAACGAATCCGCGGCCAAGCTACGAAGTATAATCGGGTAATGTAAGATTTCCTCAGGTCATCTAGCGTAAGTCTGCGATAGCACCTCAAAATTGGCTACGACATAAATTTCCACATCCTTTCGTATTTATTGCATTTGGAGATATGTAGTCTAAACTAATGACAGCGTCGTTAAATACATAATAAATAAATAAGCAAATAAATAAATCTCTTGAAGATAAAGCCTCCTATTGGAAAGAAAATCATAAGTCCACTACACATATACGAATTGCACTGAGTCAAAATCCTTTTCTCTCGTATATTGTTAAATATACGTAGGTACTTCAAAAAGTTTCCGCACTTTTTTGTCTGTAGGGTATTGGTAAGTGTTAGACTGCTGAGAGTTAGCAGCATTGTACACCATATCCTGATTGTCTGACCTCGACTATGGCTGGTCCCCATCCTCAGTGGGTGAGCAGCTACTGAGCGGTATACATGTCAGCGCGTCTTTCAGTTTGCACTAAAGAAGAGCAGAGAAGTGTCATAAGATTTCTGTGGGCAGAAGGTGTTAAAGGTGCCGAAATTCACGCACGTTTATGCACTCAGTATGGGGACAACGCATTGCCACGAAGAAGCTTATACGAGTGGATAGAAATGTTTAAAAATGGTCGGACAGGTGCAATGGATGCCGAACGCTCGGGACGGCCATAAACATCAACAGCTGATGAGAAGCTGGAAGAAGCCAGAGCCATTATTCTCACTGACAGAAGAGTGACAATAGAAGAAATCGCGTTACAACTGGGCATCAGTCAAGGTACGGCCTATTCTTTAGTGCATGACATTCTTGGTTTCCACAAAGTTGCTGCAAGGTGGGTGTCCAGACATCTGACAGAAGAGCATAAGCGCAACCGCCAGCACATCTGCTCCAGTCTTTTGGAGCGGTACAGTCGTGAAGGCGATAACTTCTTGAATCGCATCATCACTGGGGATGAAACCTGGGTTCATCATTATGAACCAGAAACCAGACGGCAGAGCATGCAGTGGAAGCACACGTCATCTCCTTCTTCCAAAAAATTCAAGTCTCAGCCCTCTGCTGGAAAGCTTTTGTTGACGGTGTTCTGGGACTTCCAAGGGCCTATCCTTGAACGTTATATGGAGAAAGGTGTCACAGTAACAAGTGTCAACTACTGCAACATGTTAAGAAATGAACTGAGGCCGGCTATCCGCTCAAAACGGAGAGGAATGTTGACACGGGGTGTTCTGCTGTTACACGACAATGCACGCCCTCATACGGCACACCTCACCATCAACACCATTCGGCAACTGAATTGGGAAGTTCTCGAGCACCCTGCCTACAGCCCAGACCTGGCCCCTTCAGATTTCCATCTGTTGGACCCCTCAAGAACGCTCTAAGAAGTCGTCGATTTGCAGCTGATGATGAGGTGAAAGAGGCGGTGCGTGACTGGCTTCGCAGTCAACCACAAACTTTCTTTTCCAACGTCATTAAGAAGCTTAGAGATCGCTGGGCTAAATGTATCGAGAAGAAGGGAGATTATATTGAAAAGTAACGTTGTTCTCATGTCTGTAACACAAATAAAGATTTTTTAAAAAATAAAGTGCCGAAACTTTTTGAAGTACCCTCGTATATCAAAATATATTCCACATAAACGTTGTAGTTGTTGATGACATATATTTTATATTGTGCAAAAGCATGCTGTGGACCGAATGATCTTTTTTTGGAACAAATCGTTAGAACTCATACAGCAGGATTTCTATAGGTCGAGGTGAAGGCAACCGAGTTCACCTCGAATTATAACAAAGCTCGGACTGCACAGATTACTTGCATAGTATGGCGGGCCCTACACACGTTCTATTGATTTGTACTATGTATATAACACTGTATTCGAATGTAAATGCGTACGACTGTACAACAGTAGAATAATCACAGAATACATAGCAATAAGTTACGCTGTAAAGATATAAAAACATTCCTTCTCATTTAAGAAACAAAATGTCTTTAAGGCATTGGCACAGACGAACCGGAACTCAAACTTCGGTACTCGAAGAATCGACACCGCAAGGTATATAGGGCCGTATAATGTAGCTGCTGTATTGGACAGAATCCAATTACTTTCCTTATAAAGAACAAATATATATGTGGAAAGGCTTTTAGCAGTTCCGGTGACAAACAGTGAAACCAGACACTGGAGGACACAGGACCTTCTGTAAGCCGTCTTCATTGTACAATTGACTGGGAAGTGGAAGACAATGCCGTTGTTAAAAATTCAGATACACACCACTTAATAACAGCTAGTGACGTTTTATGTAGTTTGGCTTTTGTGATTCATAAAATGTTATGTGTGGTAACGTGTGATTTGGCTACGTTTGTAGCATCACTATAAAACACAGTCTGACGTTTAATTAAAATGGGCCACTCATGTCACTGCCACACCCTTGTTTACTGACGAACCTGACGCGTGGATTGAACTGTGAACCTCCTCTATTGGCCACACTTCTGATACAGTGTGATTGTAAAAGGGCTGTGATTTAAGAACAAAGCAAGATGAGTTCCTTGACTTTACTGACAAACGTGTTACTTTGATTCAATCCTAAGCCTTTCCAATGATCACATTTATGAACGATCTTATTTTACTTACCATTTAGCAATAAAGGAATGCGAATTAACCGGTCTTGCTGATATAAGTGACTGAATAAATCTCTCTCTCATGGCGCGACAGCCCTAGTGGGCCAGGGCCTCCTCATTATGGAGGCTTCAGTATCACACTCAGACAACACCACAGTCGGTAGGACTCCTCTGGACGAGTTATCGGCCTTCGCAGAGACCTCTACCTGACAACACACAACACTCACAAGAGACAGACATCCATGCTCTCGGCGGGATTCGAACCCGCAATCCCAGCAAGCGAGCGCCCGCGGGCGCACGCTTTAGACCGCGCAGCAACCGGGATCGGCTCGACTGAACAAATACGGAAGTTGTTCTGGATCCACACGTAATTTTTTTTACATTTAGTAGGAACACAGGAAAGAGATGGTGAAGTGGTTTATGATCTCTATCTTTTAAAGCCCAGAGGTAACCCGACGTATCAACTGCTATAACGTAAAGACACTCTGAATTTTTGCCACATACGCGTCTTCGTATGATCCTCAACATAAATAAGGAGCAGGCCTAATTTCCTGAACATCTTTGATCTACTGGTTAATCAAACCGGAATCTTTTCTCTACGAACTAGGAACTGACTCTCTATACTTGTATAATTTAGATAAAAGTCAGTCCCTCAAAGTGTTAAAAAGATGTGGCTGGGCAGACATATCTCATACTTTGAAACCAGTGTAGAAGTTCTGAAAGCGCTCTCCCAATAGCGGCATGGCCAACGGCATGTTGACTGGTACCAGCCGTAAAGGATTCCACGTTCCTACAGAGTATTGCAAAATTTTTCACTTCCTTTATTTACAGCTCACAAAGATGAGAATTTCAAGGAAAGCAGTTAACCTTCCTTGCTCTTCATGCGATGAGTGAATGGATTTGCGGCTTGGCTCTTCAGCCACCGTTGAAACCAACTGCCGCCGCTTTGCCTAGCTGCATTAACCTTTTACAGACGAAGCGTATCTGTTTTATATAAGGACTCAGTGCGTACCGCGCTGTAAACACTCTCCACTTCGGTTATAAAAACCAGTCTCTTAATGTTTTATAAGGCAAAAGTTGCTGTTTGTTCTGAGATCCGTACAAAACACATAAAAGCAATGTGGGCACCACGTAGAATTTTTTAATGTTACTTCTGATGGTATGTAAAGTTTCCGCTAGGCTTAAGCGGTTAACATATTAATAGGGGCCTACAGATGAGTCCATTCTGTCAGTATGCTCAAAGGCCAGCGCAGGATGCTGTGGTCTGCTCTGCGGGCTCCTACACAATGACACGTGTAGAGAACACGTGAAAATATTGATTTTATTTTCTTTATTTATGGTTTATTTATCGACGCTGGCAATGGGCCACACAGCATTTAATGGTAAGATTGGTGAAGAAAGAATTGTCAAGGACATCGAAAGAAGCGGTCACGATTAAACTCTTGAATTTCAGCGTCGGTGCACTGTACGGATCTTCAGTTCTTCACATGTTGACAGCCTCGGTGCACTGTAAGGTCGTGAAGGCCTTTGTAGACAGTAGTTTGAATTTAAATTCCAGCGTCATTGAAAAGTTAATTTGAAGCACTTGTCTGGATGGAGTGAGGAAAACGACAGATAAAATACAGTTACGGTATTCGGAATCTGGCGCTTTTGGCATAAAAGTCAGAAGCGATACCGATGATCCAAGCCCTTCTATAAGTGTCCATTTTGTTAAGTAACCTATCTTGTACCTAGTCTAAGAAATGAACGGATTGTGGGAAGATGGTGTACGTAAAAGAAGTCAAAGTTTTCTATTTCCACGCCATGGAGGCACATACAGAAGAACATGTGGCTTCACTGAGCGTTAAGCTCACGGGGTCTCGGCACTAGACGGAGGTGAGTGGTCAACTTCGGTCCCGGCCGCTTTACCCCTGGGAAAGGACCCCGTCACCCACCGAGTAGCAGGCTGAGTAGGCCCCAGGGGTGGTTTCAAAGTTTGGAGAAGAGAAAAATGAAAATATTAGCGGACTGCAACGAAATTTGGCATGTATCACAGAGCGGTAAGAACAACACGTGATTTGTCAGCGTGGATACAAACAGCACATTTGCCTAAAAGCAGAAGGAATGAAGCAGAAAATAAATTTTTCCAATACTGATGTGAAAGTGTGTATTCGAGATTTGAGGTTCTCATGACGGTCACTTTTCTGGGATCTGACGCCGTGTAGTTCGGTAGCTACTCGACTAGGCATTTGAAAGATTTACTGCACAAATCTTCAGGCTAGAAAATCAACACGGAAGCAGTAGGTTCGTTCCAAAAGTTAATCAATCGTTACAAGGCTATAAAATATCACGTCCAAACGACGATAAACTCCAAAGCAGCTACTGATTCAAGAGATCAATCACTGGTTAATAAACCGAATAAATTCGAGCGAATTTTCGGTGTAAATGTAATACTAACACTTTTTGTACTAAATCCACTAAGAATAATATGTGTACCTGATAAATATTTTCTATATTTATATTACATAAATATTCCGTTGAGCACTGTAAATTGTCTGAAGCATGTGTGATACGCATGACGTTAAGGAAGTTAGGTAAACTCACATCTTCAAGTTATTACGTATCATTACACAGACGAGACTTTTGAAGGTTATGGTATTATTTTGATTGTTGGGCCAATATTTACAAATTCGATAATAACGTTGCTACTGTTTTTTTAATAGAGAACATAATAAAAGATGATAAGTATTTTGATTAACAAACACTTGAAGATAGGATCAGAGAGCCGTGCCTGAAAAACCCATAGACTTGTATCAAACATATTTCGGACAATGACTATTGCCCAACATTACACTGATACAATAAATGAAACACTGTCACAAGAATTACATAGTTTTTCTTAGATTATGTTCGTCTTGGTTATGACACCGTGTAGTCTGATAGGTGGGTACTACCTTTTGAAGAAACCTGTTGCTTCCACATTTCGAGTTTACCCTGAAGAGAGAGGAAGTTCCTCCGAAACGTCATTAACTGCCTGTCTCGTCAGATGACGTCACAACCGACAAGTCTACAACCCAACTCTCCACGGCCTTAAAGACCATAGGCCTAAATACGTGTTTAGATATCCGTCGTTTGGCATTCCAGTGTCAAAGCCGCACAGCGTTGCCCGGGTTACTAACAGAGATCAGAACAGCAGAAAGGCAGAACGGGCTGCAAAAATTTGCGTAGGTGTTCTGCAGTATAAAAATCAAATGCCACTGACTTGAGGAGTTACTTCTGGAGGGTGATGAAACGAGATGCCCCAGTCAGGGTAGAGGATTGTCTGCAGGTATATACGGAAGAAGAGGTCAACTTGCGGGCTGTAACAGCTCTTTTCTGTTTTATGTGACAAACGAATGTTCTGCCAGCTCAGTGACCTGTGTAGCAATCCTATCGCATTACCGGGCAAATGCACCTGTCTCCCTTAAGATAAGTCATTCCCCGTCTTTTGCTTAGAAAACTGCTTGGTACCAGTGAAGGCACAATTGGGTAATTCGTGCGGTCTTTGAAGGCTTGATGGTTGTGCGTAACGCACATTCCGATAAGTATCAGTGACCGAAATAACCCGTCAGATATTAAACTTTATTTTAGACGTCCCGTTGTGGCACTTATGAAGAAGGCAATATATAAACCGCCAATCACAACACCATATAGCTGTTTTATATTTCAAACACAAAAAATGTTGCCGCCGTAAGAGGCACTCATAAGGCAGAGCTTGGACGCAAAATGATGGCACTGCGCAAACGACCGATTTTAGTCTCTCTACTTGGTATCGTCCGCAGGCGTTAATAGAGGGGTGTCGGGTTATTTGGTTACAAGACCTTACAGAGTGGAGATCATTCGGTGTTGCCATCTATTAACCAAACAAAAACATTACCCTGCTTAGAATACTGGCACTGCCCAGTGGCCCTTCCTAAAATAGGAAACCCTAGGAAACCATGCAGATTGTTGTGGAATACTTCCGTTATCATCGGACTCCGACTGAAGAAATGATATGAGACCGTAAGAACACAAACTTATGTTTTTAGAAAGAGAGGTGACACGCTGCACTCACATTCTCTGCCCCTCATTTGCCGCCCACCACCTCTCCCAGTAGTGTCACAAGATAAGCTGCTCACGCATCGGAGTGCCATAACTTGGCGCTTCTGCTATATCAGTAACAAAAATGTTTAGGCAAAGTCGTTTGTACATAAACATGAAACATGTATTGAGAACGTGATTACAGTCTTTTACACAGAAACGTTAGGTTTCATGTTTGTACACAAACACTTTCCTCCAAGTTTTTTATTATTGATACCTGATGGTGACCCCCTGTACGAGATATGTTTTGTAGGTTTCATAATACAAACGACCTATAAAGAATGTTTTGGCTGACGGTTTACACAGTACCTTATGCTGTCAGGTATTGTTGCCCACATAGTCCATATACTAAAACCAAAATTGCATACAGGCATTAAGTACTTGGTAGTGTACAGGTGAAATCCCTATGCTTAATTAACCATTCAAAGCGCAGTGTTTACAAGTGCCACAGGGTTTCACTTCAGAAACTCATCATTGTGCCCACACAATGTGTTTACGATTCTTGTGAGCCCCACAACAAAGCGAGATTATTTCCCTGCATAGAATCAACAGAATGTTTTCGCAACGAAGTTGAAGTTTGTTTAAGCCTTGAGGAAGAAACGTAATCTGCTTTAAATACCCTGTCCGTACCGCGCAGTAAACACTCAGGCTCGGTTATAAAAGCTAATCAATTGCTGTCGTACAAGGCAAAAGCCACTGTTTTTCTAAGATACGTATAAAACACATAAATACCCTCTGTGGACAGAACGTAGAATGTTTAGACGTTAAACCTGGCGGCACACAAAGTAACCGCTACGGTTTAAAGGGTTAAATATTGATCATTAGACTGAAATTACTTTCAAATATTTTTCAGTACAAAGAGCTAAGAATGTCATGGCATCCAGCTGTGCTGTGGCGGCCGCCCGGACGTTTATTGTAGGACAAAGGGCCTAATTTTCAGGGCATAAAAAGGATGAAACCTGAAGTGCAACAACCATCTCCAAGACGTGTCGAGGTTAAGAATGCATGGACCCTTACCCGTAGTTCTTCGTATGTCTTAACTGCGTTGTTCTTAACCTTTTAAAGCCTAGCGGTAACTTTACGTACCACCAAGTTTAAAAATAAAAAATTCTACGTGGTGCCCATATTGCATTTATGTGTTTTGTTCGGACCTCAGAACAAACAGCAACTTTTGCCTTATAAAACATTAAGAGATCGGTTTTTATAACCGAAGTGGAGAGTGTTTACAGTGCGGTACGCACTGAGTCCTTATATAAAACAAATACGCTTCGTCTTTAAAGGGTTAATAAAGAAAGCTGGCACATATACTTTTTATGGATAATAAAGCATGCGGGCACATCTTTTATGGGTAAACAAAACTGAAGGTTTGATTTTTCACGTCTTGTGCCATTGGAATTAACATCTATTAAAACGTGCTGTTTATTTTTAATGATGGTCGGTCAGTAGTTACGGTACAACTGCACGCTTTTGAGGTGACAGAGACGAACATCTTTGTTTCGTATCAACGTAACTTTCTAGAGCAACAGTGTGCCTAATGACTCCCCAGGGAATACGGTCTGCCATACTGTGTGGCCGGTCGATGTGTGGGTTGGCCTGTAAATGCATACCCGTTCAACCAGCAGTTTCAGACCGACTCAGATGTAATGAGAAAGTAAAAGATGTTGTGGCTGGCTTGTGTATTTTCATAGGAACAAGACTATAAACGACTAGAAGGTCAAAAATAAATGTGACCCTGCTCTTTAATGAGCATGTCATAATTATGTAGGGAGGAGTGGAGATACGTCTCTGAACTAGACGGACGCAGGCGGTCACTTTAACACACCGGCTGTTGCACCCCTGGTAAAAGAGTGCCTGTTATCCGATGAATAGCAGAATGGATGGATTCACGTACGGTCTGGAAGAGGTAGTGAAGAAATAAGACAGGCAATGTACAGTACGTATAACGTAATATTTAGGCCCGTTCGCGTAACCATTGCTGCCGTGGAAAAGAAATAATTGTTACATACTGTCAGTGCGTGTCCGTTGCCTTAGTTATCCAACATGCGAAAGGCATACGCCGTATTATATTGTTACCTGTGGCCTGTCTGGCTGTACCATATTTTTCCACATTATCTCATAAAGGGCACGATTTTCGGAAGAAAACGTTATTGAACATAAAATGTGTGTTTTGATTTTCTCTAAAAATCTGTGTGAAACATTTCCCATTCTAAGAAAACTTCAACAAGACACTATCATAAATGTACATAGACATTCATTTAAAGTACCCATTATTCTTGTCAGACCTTAATGAAACTTGAAATTTCTCAGGAAATTTGAGAAAAATACTCAAATATCAAATTTCATGAAAATCCGTCCAATAGGAGCAGTGTTGTTCCATGCAGGCGGGCGGGAGGGCGGGCGGACGGACGGATGGACGAGCGGACGGACAGACAGACGGATGGACATCACGAAGTTAATACTCGCTTTCCGCAATTTTGCGAATGCACCTGAAAGGTGCTCCTGTTTTCCACCTAATAGGAAACTGGATTGATTTCATTCGGCGTGGTCTTTTGTTAAAGAGAGAGGCGAATTTACCTTCTTGCACTTATTAAGTCTGCTAATCCGTGAACACAACGTCAGTAGTAGATCGTTCGCAATTCGTGGTGTACGAATTACAAGACTCGTTGAAATATGTGTAAGATATATATCGCAGTTAATAAAATTCGAGACGCGCACCTGTTTCCCACCAATACTGTTCACTTTCCTTCACGTGTAACAGCGGCGGCACAGTGCTGTTTCTCCTGCGGGGCTATGCGTCCGAGCCGTAACTGGGACAAGTATATGTGTTTCCTTTTGTACGTTTTGAGTTTCTAACGAAGCTTGTCCTGTCAGTTTCCTACAACTGCATTCTTCAACCCGGATAAGGGGAGGCCCCGGGAGGCACATGACTTCGGCAACTTACAAACAGCAGTTATTCCAAAACTGACATTTCAGCGTACGTAGCATACGTGAATGGCATAAATTAACCCCTTAAAGACGAAGCGTGTCTCTTTTGTATAAGGACTCAGTGCGTAACGCGCTGTAAACACTCTCCACTTCGGTTATAAAAACCAGTCTCTTATTGTTTTATAAGGCAAAAGTTGCTGTTTGTTCTGAGATCCGTACAAAACACATAAACGCAATGTGGGCACCACGTAGAATTTTTTAATGTTAAATCTGGTGGCATGTAAAGTCACCGCTAGGCTTTAAAAGGTTAATAAACAATTCTGAATATAACTTGTACAGTGATAGCTTTGCACTTTGAAGCTTGCGGGTTCAATACCAGAACACAAATATTTTTATAATGGAATTTATAAGTCAAATTCTTGCTTACGACGACTCCAGTATTCGACACCTGCTACTGTCTATTCAGTTTGTTTTAGCCCTGTCTTTCTATCCCAGCACATTCCTTATGAACGCCCTTCAGATGACCACAACCATACTAACAAGACAACATGAGGGTAACAACAGGAAGGTAAATTTGTCCCTTGCACGCCGTGAAGGTACAGAGTGTGGCACAAACTACTATACGATTTATAATTTTAAAAAAGACACTTTAATTAAAATGAAAATACTGAGTACTTACAGAGAAGCAAGCTACAAAGCAAAGCATTATGTTATATGGTCACTTTTTGAAAACAGTGTCACTTAGATGAGCTCCACCGGATTCCAGGCAAAACTCAACATGCCGCCTAACACTATACAACACTTTCCGAAACGCGTCCTGGGGAATTAGTGCAATTTCAGCTCGAATATCATCATTCAAATCCTGGATAGTGTTGGGTCTACCCACATACACCTTTTGCTTCAAATAACCGCACAGGAAGAAGTCGCATGCTGATAAGTCTGGTGACCGCAGGGGCCAGGCTATGTCTCCGAAACGAGACGTGACGTGTTCTGGGAACATTTCTGGCACGGTCTGCATTGCATTTCTTGCAGTGTGGGCGGTAGCCAAATTCAAATCGTCAAAATTGTTTCTTAAATAGACCCAACAATATCCAGGCTTTGAAGGATCACATTCGAGCTGAAATTGCACGAATTCCCCATGACATACTGCGGAAAGTGATGCACAGTGTTAGGCGGCATGTTGAGTTTTGCCTGGAATCCGGTGGAGCTGATCTAAGTGACACTATTTTCAAAAAGTGACCATATACCATAATGCTTTGCTTTGTAGCTTGTTTCTATGTAAGCAGGCCTACTCATTATTTTCATTTTAATTAAACTGTTCTTTTTAAAATTATATATCGTCTAATAGTTTCTGCCACACCCTGTATATGGGGGAATGGAGACTTAGCTCCAAGGATTCTCAATCTTCGCACTAAAAGGTAGGTACTCATCTTCACGCTCCAGCCGCATTGAACCCGGTTAGAATCCCGGATAGTACAAGAAGGTACTTTCAAGTAGAGTTTTTGAGTATGACGGCCGAATTATCTCCTCACAATACTGTGACTGTGACGTCATTGCGACGTGTTGTGCTGTCCGCGTACAATGACACACTTCGCGCACCGTTGCCTAGCAATGAACATTAATCACATGCCGCTTCATACATTCTGTACGAACATTTTATTTGTCAGTACTGGCTGTTTCTTCCCTACAGGCGCCTTTACGCAATGTTCCTGAAATGAACCAAACAATATATTTTGTGCGGTATCGGGAGCTATGTGAACAGTGGTGGATTAACCCTTTAAAGACGAAGCTTATCTGTTTTATATAAGGACTCAGTGCGTACCGCGCTGTAAACACTCTCCACTTCGGTTATAAAAACCAATCTCTTAATGTTTTATAAGGCAAAAGTTGCTGTTTGCTCTGAGATCTGTACAAAACACATAAACGCAATGTGGGCACCACGTAGAATTTTTTAATGTTAAACCTGGTGGTATGTAAAGTTACCGCTAGGCTTTAAAAGGTTAAAAGACACATGGAAAGCGTATTACGGTCGTTCCAAAGTACCGACACTGTGACAATTTAACTTAGAACTTTAAACGAATAAGAAGTTATCGGAAATTTGATGTCACCTACTCTATCCCATTTTATTTATCAGTATCTACAATCTCCTTTCGTTCCCCCCTTCTTGCTTAGGGTACACTACAGATAATGTTTAAACCGAACTCGATCGATTTTCTCAACAAGGGAGGCAATGTACTAAGTACACCGCAACAATGGGGCTCCTTCGCTTAGCCTTTGTCGCCGCGAAAAGCAATAATTATTACATATTCTGAGATGTGTCTGTAGCCTTAGTTATCAGGCATGCAAAGCGCATGTGCCGTATTATATTGTCAGGTGTGTCCTGTCCGGCTGTAACATATATTTCCGTATTATCTCACAAACGGCACGATTATCGGGGGGGGGGGGGGGAAAATTACGAAACAAAATGCGTGTTTTGATATTCTCTATAAATTCTCTCAGGAATATTTCTCATTTTAAGAAGAATTCGGAGAAATATTATAAAAAATATACATAGGTCTTGATGTAAAGGGTTCGTCATTCTTGACAAATCTTAAAGAAACTTGAACTTTCTCGACAGATTTTCGAGAAATTCTCAAATATCAAATTTCATGAAAATCCATCCAGTGGGAGACGAGTTTTTTCCCATGAGGACGGACAGACAGAAATGTAGCTACCAGCCGCTTTTGGCAATTTTGTGAAGTCCCCTAAAATCTCTTATCCTGAAAAACATTTACACAATTCATGACTTAAAGATTGTTTATAAGACTTAGAGGATGGCTTGAAGGATGTCTGTCTATTGAACACGTATACGTAGAGTGAGCATGCGTTAGGAACAGGGCGATGAAGAGAATAGTTGGATCGAAGCGCGAAGGTGATATTGAAAGCTGGAAAAATACGCGCAGTAAAGAAATATTTCACCAAGTATTACAATGGCGAGAAAATGGAGGAGGAAGAGGTTAGCTAGTTATGTAGAATACATAGAAAATCTAAGAAACGCGTATACTATTTTAGTTAGAGCCTCTGAAGGAAAGATACCGCTTTGGAGATCTGGTTACAAATGGTAGGGTAATATTATTAAAGTGGGTCTTAAATTTACAAGTATAAAGTTAAGTATAGATGCACTGGTACACAACGTGGGGAGGTGGTTGACTGTTCTGAATAAGATAATAGGCTTCAGGATTTCACAAAAGACGGGAATTTCTGACGCGTTTTGCGATTTTTAAGTTATGAAGATGTGTTCTGCACCATGTAGTTATTTATGTTGACAGATGATCCTATATGAAGTGGCAGTTCTGGGCGGTTGATGTGACTCGAAAATAAGGTCCCAGAATTTTTGCTATGAATCCTTAACATTGAGATGAATAACAATGTGCCCTGAAAGAATCGATCCAAATACGATTTATTTATGAACGGACAGAACAAACGAAGACAAATTTACCACGTGGCATCCTACTGTAGGAATAAAGAGCGCATAATGATTGATGTTTCAGCTAACAATTGACGTCATAAGGCACGGTTGCTTAGCAACAGCCCATTGTTACAGCCAGCGTTCACGTCTGGATATTCAGTTACAGGAAACATTAACATCGATTTGATATTACGGGTGTGGTATGAGATAACATTCACACAGACGGAGCCTTGGAAACAACTTACGACGCCTTCTTTCCTTCAAACATTTGAATCTAAGAGGCGGCAATACTAATTAAGGTAAATATCCAATTTCCTCACGTACCTAAACACACACAAAACACTTGGCATGATACGCTAAATTCGCCATATCAAGTCCCTTCTTCGTATTTTTTTGACTTATGTTTCGCTTAAAGACGCTGTCAATAGCTCAGATTAAATCGCGTTGTATGGTAGACTATTTGTGGATAATGAACAGAAATGGTTGTGGAAGGAGTCGGTTGTGTCATCATTCAGTCCCAAGAGGGCATCGTGTGACGTACTCTACAATGAGATGAGGTAAGGTAGGCGTATAGGAAACATTGAAAAATGTGGAAGTACCACTATGATTCGAGATCCGCGCTCTTCTGGGATATTACGCAGCGTTGAGTGGTAGTTATGTACCGACGTTTCGGCACAACCAATCTGTGCCATCTTCAAGGGTCAACAAGTACTGACCCTCGAAGATGGCACCGATATATTGTCCCGAAACATCCGTACAGAATTATCACTCAAGGCTGCATAATATTTCAGAAAAATGCAGATTTTATCTACATCCCTGCGGAAGCCTGAAATAAAAAAAAAAGATTCGATTTTTGCATGCGAAATGTGTGGAATCACCGGTTGATGGTGTACGGAACACATATAATGTCACGGAAACAGGTGTGGGTATGGTGCAATTCTTCCAATAGCGGCAGTATAGAAGCCGAAGAAAAGCAGTGACTTGCACGCCCACGCGTGTCCGTTAACGCATGGCAATGTGTACCTTGCTTATGTGTTTATCAGATGCGACAGATGCATTAAGGTCACTGACACTGCCCGACAGCCAGACATTTCACCAGGTAGTGCGCACAGCATTGTCCACGATCACACTTATTTAGACACACCACACTCGCTAGGACTCCTCTGGACAAGCGATCAGCCCGTAGCAGGGAGCTCTACCTGACAACACACAACACTCACAAGAGACAGACATCCATACCCCCGGCGGGATTCGAACCCGCAATCCCAGCAAACGAACGGCCGCACACCCACACCACACATGGATAGTACAGTTTTAAAAGAAGTGAGAGTTAAAGATAAGTCGAAAACGGAACGCTAGCATATTTATGCGCGACTACAGGGGTCAGGTATGAAAATGCAGTCTTCTTCAGTGCTTCATTATACGTCGTATTTAGCCCCTTTCTTATACCTGCTTTCCTCTCCAATTTTGATCTTCCTCCTCAGCTATCTTCCTGTTCGCCCATCAGTGTGTGTGTGTGTGTGTGTGTGTGTGTGTGTGTGTGTGTGTGTGTGATATTTAATTATTTTCTAAGTCTTTTGTATCCACCACCATTCTCTCTCCCCTCTCGTGCCTCTCTGGCTGTATGTATATCACAATGCCACCCACCTAGTCTAGCCCGTTTGCCGGAAACCACGTGTGCCTGTAAGATCGCAATGCCGTATATTAGCAATCCTATTGTGAAAAAGTTTTGTACAAATTGTGACATTTTTATAGCTTCCGTCTGACCTCAGAGTAATGCATATCAATGGGCTTGAATGCATCGTGTGGACTTATGTGGGACAGCCAGGCGCAGTGATACGGTTTGTACACGAAAATAAATTGTTCTGATAGAACCGATTTTGAGTTTAAAATCGAGAAAATAAAAAAAAAAAACGATTCTCTCCTCATGGCTGTGTGAATTAAGATTTCACTCTTCCCGGATGTAAAATTGTGATTATTGGTACACAGTTAACAGGCTTTCAGAGGAACTTACTGCTGCCACCTTCAGGGTACAAGAGTCTTCTGCCTTCAATAAGGATGTTGCAGGTTCCCGTCTGATTAGGGCAAATATATATGCCCACAAAATGGACACAGAGTCTTCCTCTTAACCTTTTAAAGCCTAGCGGTAAATTTACGTACCACCAGGTTCAACATTCAGTAACTCTCCATAGTGCTCAAATCGCGTTTATTTATTTTGTACATATCTCGGAACAAACTGCAACTTTTACAGTAAACATCAGCACCTCACTCGTTTTTTATAACCGAAGTGGAGAGTGTTTACTGTGCGGTACGCACAGAGTCTTTATATAAAGCAGAATACGTTTCGTCTTTAAAGGGTTAAACGTCGATAAACACGTGACAAATTACACGCCATCTAATCCAAGAAGACAGTAACCCGCACTAATTAACCAAGTAACTGTCTAGCAACAAGAATAACACGCACAAGTAGTACTCCCACTCAGCACTGTGCTGTATTGATTCATACGCCAGTAAATGTCATCTCCTTTTAAAAATCGTACAATGAGGTAAAACTCATTTATTATACAGTTTAAAACAAAATTAAAACTGAAATTATTTCAATAGTTTCACAGACACAAGATACGAACAGTCTATGACACAACACGTGACGTTTCCCACACACATACGCCCCATGGTCTAGCCGGGTGGATGGGTGGGTATTCATTATTATAGCGCGACGTTAAAAAGACAGTTCCATACTGCGTATCGTTAGCATAAGTATGAGGGTGTTTTCCGGGATAGGCTTACGTTGGTTTATCTTTCGATTTCTCAGCACCCACTGTCCTACAATCCTGTCCTAGAAGTCCTGGGGAAAAGAGAGTTGTGTGTTGTTTAAAGACGGTGTCAATTTCTAAAGTTAGTCAGCGTCGGCGGTGGGTAAATTAAGTATAAATACGGAAGATTGATGGAGTGATACTGACAGAGGAACACCGAACTACGCAGAGAAAACCGTGTCTCACTGCAACTACATCCACGACAAACCCCACTAAAACTGGCCTGAGATCGAACCCGGTCCTCCGTGGTGAAACGCTGGCGACTAACAGCCTAAGCCATGGTGCAGCTGCTTTGGGGAAGATAAAAACCTCTTGCCCGTGCCGGGAACTGAAAACAGACCTCTCAGTCCCCCCCCCCCCCCCGCGCTGCCGTAGTTACTACACTACAAAAACTGTTAGCTCTTGACCTTTTAAAGCCTAGCGGTAACTTTACATACCGCCAGGTTTAACATTAAAAAGTTCTACGTGGTGCCCACATTGCGTTTATGTGTTGTGTACGGATCTCAGAACAAACAGCAACTTTTGCCTTATAAAACATTAAGAGATTGGTTTTTATAACCGAAGTGGAGAGTGTTTACAGCGCGGTACGCACTGAGTCCTTATATAAAACAGATACGCTTCGTCTTTAAAGGGTTAAAGCTTTGTTATTTTTCGAAGGGGCTTCTGGATTGGTTGTACACGTGGACAAGGGGTCGCCTCTTCTGGCGTATATGAAGGACGGCGAAGGCAGTGTGACAAAGAGAACGGAATGTGACTTCAGTATGAGAAAGAGGAAGAAGGGAAGCAGTAAGGGAAAAACCGCGCAAAGAGAAAGATGAGGAGGAGGCAGGGGTTGGCTTACCTAAAGAGATGCTGCCGTTGGTATGGACTTACATATATAGCAGCAAAACGATCGATGAAAGCAGAATTCGCGAGAACCCGGTAAAAGCCGGTACCGCTCGTGATTGTGGCAGCGAGGTATATAGCATAGCATCACCACTGCACCCTGCTGGAGCTCGCAAGTCAGTCCATCCCTGGTCGCGGGACGGACCGGCCTTTTACGATTTACCCTCCGTCCCCCGGGCAGACATTAAACACCACCCCCGCCGCTACCGCCGTCGCGACTTCTTCAGAGTGGGTAGTGGCGACCAAGTTATTGGTGTCCCGAACATTAGGTTACATAAGCGGGATAAGTGAAAGCCTGCGGCGCCACCAACGGTGTATGTGGGTCATCCTCGTGTTGGATACAGAATGTGATTCACGGTTTACTAACACCAGTTCCTGCTGTATTTCACACCACGAGTTGTACAAACACGAAAACAGAGGACTGTGGAATCGCGTGTTTGTAACCGTAAAGAAGAAAACATCTGCCAGCAGTGTGAAGTGGCAGTAAATATGTGGTGAATTTTCTGTGTTCTTGAAGTACGAGCATTTGGGGGTGACCTCAACCAACATAGCGAAACACTGCAGAAAGCTGCTTTATATGGGTGACACGCACCGTAGTTAGAATACTCACAAGTTCCTGCACATAGATCTATTCTGCACCATTTTTTCTATCGTAGTTTTTTTTTCCAGAAGGAAATTAAATATAGGAGCTGCAAACACACAGTAATCACGTAGAAATTCCAGCGGTTTTGTGTGCAGTATAAAACACTGTTTTATACAATTATGGTTCAGAATCTAAATGAAATAATTTTGAAATTCTGTAATTACGTTACTTTTCAGTTCCACTAATAAGTTTTTTTCAGGGTCAATTTATTTTTCTGAATATTTTCGTATATTATATAAGACACAGAAAACAAAGCGACTCAAACAATCGCTCTAATTACAACTACAGAAAATACAGAAAACGTAGGACTCAAAATGAAACAGAACGCTATCTGAAAAACTTTCTCCAACATATTCATTTGTTAGCGAGGATAATCAGTGGGGTTCGTCAAAGGTGCGGACTGTAGCCTGCCTGTCGATTATGCTGAATCTGAACTGTGCAACCATATACGCCAATCGGAATGAACCGGCTATTTATATTAGTATTGGACAGATACCTGAGTGTTTAACTGACGCGAAGGAAACTCTACAGAACAGAGACCGATCCCGTACCTGCGGACATCAGTGCTTTAAAAGAAGCCTCGTTATAAGAACGTAGTATTTCATTGTTAGGTCAAGAACAAGTAGTGTTACGTGAACAAGCATACCCTCGCAGCAGGGCAATCAACACAGTGATATAGGACATCAGTTATGACTTGGATTCATAAACGCCTGTCTTTTAATTATATACTTCTTCTTGAAAGGTAGCCATAACTGTATCTGTTATATTCGGTAAATTCAATTAAATTTTTATTTTGTTATTTAATTAAAATTCGATTCGGTCGAAATATTTTAGTGTAAATGACTATCAATGAAACAAAAGACAGTTTTGACTTACATTTCAGTTAAAAGTCCACAACCGGCTACATTATTTAAGGAGCAATAACTGGAAGAAGTCACAGACGGATCTAAAGAAAAACAAATGTGAATTCAGTGCAACTGTTAATACTCCCAACGTTTGACTTTATATACAGTTTTTAGTGCACAGTATAAATATGTTAAAATTACGTGCCAATGTAGAGTTGTACAGACAGTGACAACTGACAGCTTTATCCGAATATTAACAAACATTACACAGTAATATCTGTGGTGGCCACAACAAATTCTGGATATGTGTGGCACGTCTTTTCTGCCCGTTATCAATAACAGATGACCGAAGACATTAGGTACTGGACGTGTCATGGAAGCTAACAAACAGTTGACAGCTTCATGAGAGTTATTTATTTCTTCGGCTTCGTTTCATTATATTCACGCTCCCTTCGTTGGGTTTTTATGTTATGAGTGTCTCAAGAACAGAAGTCCGAACAATCAAATTTCCCATGGTGATGATTAGGATACGACGTAGCCAGAGTTGATTCTGCTTAAGACATTGCGGACTGTACACCTGCTGAAGACAAGGATACGACCACGGCTGCTGGAAGACTTCAGCTACGTCACTTCCTGAAGGTAAGGATATTGATATCATTCCACGTTTTATATCCGTTGCTTATGTGTTTCATTTTTAAAGCTTTTAATATGCGGCGTCCCATTTATTATGTCCCCGAAAACTGCAGCTTTATTCCATAGAAATCCTGCAACCTCTGGGACATCCCATGAAAGCAGCCCGCCTCAAGGACACGACAAAAGGAACCCCTTTAGCGGTAGCAGATTCTAAGACGCCACTTCCATCAGAATAAGATATTCTACGTACTTTGCAAAGTGTTTTCGTACCAAGAAAGCGTCTGTACTTACCTTGGGACACACGTGCAGCGTGTGATATTCATAATACACAGATCTGACTTGAAATTACTCCATCTTGCTTTCACGTTAGTAACTAACCTAAACTGATGCAAGACACTGATGTCATTTCATACAATCTTCATATATCGCATGTCTAAAATACTGTGAACATGTCAATGTTACTTATCTCTGCTAGCGTTTAGAAAAGTGGAAACCAACCCCCCGTCCCCCTACACCACGCAGCAAAAATGTTTTTCCGGGTCGCCAAAACTAAAAAACGCCTGATGAGAAAGACGCTGAGTTAAGCATAAGCTTAGGTGACCATATAAAATTACGAACACTAATAGAAAATGTTGCGTACTCCATAAATAAATAAATAAATATATATATATAGGGTCCCTTGGTAATTTGTTTCTGAAATTTCTCATTCACGTTTCAAGTACAGTATATTTTGGCAGTTGGAAGGGGGGTTCGAAATTTTTGTCCAGATCAAGGAACGTTCAGAATAAAAGCGGTTCTGAATCACTAAGCAAAGTGAAGAATAAAATTATTTTTAACCATTATGAGCAGTTGAATGTACCAAGAAATAAGTACGAACAGACGAAGGTATGGGAAGTGGAACTGTGTACATTTTCATACGAATGACTATATCTGAAGCGACGCTGGGTGAAGGATACAAGCTTGAATGTGGGGATGAATACACAGTCGTTACTCCACCATTACGTACTGCTCAGCCCAGAAAGCCTTCACATCTCCCTCGAAGAATGTAATGAATAAGAATTACACGGGACATAAATCTTCAAGGAAGTCTTAACAAGTTTTATCAACACGGTTTAAGTAAATGGAAAAGCCCTTCCTCCAGGGTATCTTTAATGCCATCCAAGCCTTCATAAACCCGGTCTTCAATTAATTTCAAGAATCAGTTGTTTAATTTATATTAATGAGCCAAGGTTTAAAGTGCGCTTGAAGTGTGCCTGACAGCAGCTGTTGAAGCGTGTCCTTCTCCTGCAGGAGGCAGTTATTAAAAGAATTAATCGCGAGGTGACATATCTTAGTATTTCGAAGGATCTAGACCCTGTTTGTGTTACTACCGCGTCCAAAGTAAGATACTACAAGTTTATACCGTTCTACATTACCATACCTTGTTACAGTGACACCTCGTGTTCTTGCAGTATTTTTCGCGTGGTGGCCATGTTGTTACTTCCCACGTTCTTGCAAAAGAATTCTAAGCCAAACGAAACACACTTTTAAAAGATACATCGTCATACAGATTTTTAAGAATGTAGACGGAGGCAGTAGCATTTTTCGCTCTTCAGAACCTTCCACTGTCACACCTTGAATGTGTACTGCTGCATTGTACCAGTCAGAAAATGACTGTCGTATTTAACCCTTTAAAGACGAAGCGTATCTGTTTTATATAAGGACTCAATGCGTACCGCGCTGTAAACACTCTACACTTCGGTTATAAAAACCAGTCTCTTAATGTTTTATAAGGCAAAAGTTGCTGTTTGTTCTGAGATCCGTACAAAACACATAAACGCAATGTGGGCACCACGTAGAATTTTTTAATGTTAAACCTGGTCGCATGTAAAGTTACCGCTAGGCTTGAAATGGTTTTGGAGTTACTTGGTGGTTTTGCTTCGACGGTGGTGCTGACGTTTCTCTCTATTAAGCTTCTGAACTTTGAATTTGTTGTTACGAACGTCCGCGAAGCATGCAATGCAGCCGACTTCGAAGCTAATACCATAGAAACAACTACATAGACTTCGAGCACAGATGGCATTAGCAAATGCATCAGTATAGAAGTAAGATGTAGGGGAGTGGTGGAGTGGATCATTCTGGCTTAGAATGACGAAAGTTTATGGTATCACGTGAATATGGAGTAACACTTTGGGTGCGAGAGTAAAAGGTGGGGAATTTTCCGACCGATCAAGTGTCAGATGCTTAAGAAGATATTCTTCGGTTGATTTACAGTACAAGTCACCGACTTTTCAAGGTCACCACTTTTAAAGTAGTGATTAGCAAGCGCTGTTCGCGGAACTTCATGTTATGCGAGACGGCCAGCGTTTCATCAACTCAGAATAAGAATGTAATTTTGCATTAACGTGAAAAGGCGAAGATTATGTGTGCCCTAAAATGATAATGTATGGTGTTTACATAGACAGATGTGCCATCCATTTCATGTTGTCATGGTGAAAACTTTGAGCACAGGTCGCTGTATGCACGTGCACTATTGTAACAATATATTGTCTGCCGAAAAGAACGTTCAGTAAGGATGGTATCAAAGCGGTTGACTTCTCTTTGACGAATCGTCAAATTTCAAACAGCTTGCAAAGCCCAGCGATTATTTATTCCTTGGTGCAACTGATTTAATAGGTTGTGGGTGTTGGTGAAAAAATATTGAGCAGATTTTACAGAGCGAAAAGAAATATCTGATGGATTATAAGAAAAGGCATTTAGTGAGATTAAATTCAAAGATTTCATGTAGTGAACTTGTCGAATTTATACGGGCGGTGTGAAGTACATATAGATTTTAGCAGGCAACCGTTAAAGGAACCCACTTTTCGACGACAGTTTTTAAAAATATATCTTAGAAAACAAAACGTGAGGTGGATGATAGAAATGTCTCAGGATAAACTGCAGTCGCTGGCTGACTTTGTGAAAGCTCTGATGAATAAACGCAGGGGATTTGCTAAGCTAGTGACAAGTACCAGATTTTGGAGAATGAACTTGCACCACGGTATTAATTAAAATATAGTGTACAAAACCACAAACCGTAACGCTTTGTCTGTTGGCTTTAAACTGGTATTTTCCAAGACAAGAATTCTTTTTTTCTAAAAATTTGTGAAACAGCCACACACAATTAACAGTGAATTATTATAATGTAAAAGCTTTCATCTGGATATTCCAAGCACATTAAGTATTCTTCAGTACAGTGAGACATGTAATTCATTTAAATAGGAATCAATATGGAAACGTTCCATCTTAGCATAAAACAATATACGATTACTTTTCCATATAAATAAATTAGTTTCAAAAAGTGCTCGAATCTTCCATTACCCTCTCAGAAGAGATACGCTGTTTTTTTTTAATTTTCCTTTTCTATCTACATATTTAAACAGAAGAAAAGTTATAAAGAAAACGAATTCCATAAGTCTGACTCCTTCTTTAGGCGATAGTACTTAACTTGTGTTGGGTAGGAAAGAAGAAACGATGCTAATACATCTCGCCTTGTTCATTACGACACTACGTCCTTTGTACGCTGCTCGTTAGTACAATGTAAGATGGATGTGTACACACTGCGCAAGAACTTGGGGGTTCGTTTTCTTCACTTGAATTTATCTCGAGAAAGGGGAACGGTTTAGATTTTAGGTACAATAAATAAACGGCCACAGTACAAGATTCAAGTAAGTTTTTCTTGAATACATATTTATATAAACGCAGGCTTACAAGTTTAGTTGGGAAAAATTATCGTGAAGTTATTATTAGCGATAAGAGACTTCGGTAATCTTTGTTTATGTTCGGAATACCACAGATCTTTAATAAATACGCAAGTCTTGGGAATGCGCACACAACGTAATTTTTGCCTAATTATGTAGAAAAAGCTCAGACTTACAAAAAATATATTATTTTACACAAAGCGCGTATTTTATATTTTCCACGCTATTCATCTGAAAATGTATTTTTTAAAATACGTTTCGGGCAGAAACGCGCATATTTTGGCCAACGAAGTTCTTATCTCAATGACAATTTAAATGACACAAGAAATTTTTTAAAATTACCCTAACATGTTAATCCTTTTGCGAGTTGTTTCATGCGTACAGACTAACGAAAGGACGTACCAGTTTTTACAGGTGATTATTGGCGTTGCGAATCCGCTTAATTAACCCTTCAAAGACGAAGCGTATCTGTTTTATATAAGGACTCAGTGCGTACCGCGCTGTAAACACTCTCCACTTCGGTTATAAAAACCAATCTCTTAATGTTTTATAAGGCAAAAGTTGCTGTTTGTTCTGAGATCCGTACAAAACACATAAACGCAATGTGGGCACCACGTAGAATTTTTTAATGTTAAACCTGGTGGTACGTAAAGTTACTGCCAGGCTTTAAAAGGTTAAACTATAGCTGGTGCTAAGGGCATCTATCGTAGGAGATTATTTTGGGTTCAAAACAGAACTGAGCCAAATCGTAAAAATCGTGTACTGGCCACCTTGTATTTTGAAGTCTAAAAGACCTAGGACATGCACTTAGGATTAGTACGTTTGGAAGATACATCACTTCCCGTTCGGAGGTGAAAGAATGAGGAGGAGGAGGAGGCATGTACTGAGCCTGGCGCTCTAGAAAGAGCTACACTTGTCTTCCGGCGTGGGCAAGGAAATTTTCTCTGCTCTAAAGCCGCGAGACCAGGTCTGCAGCCCACTGAAACTCTTTATCCAATAGGTACTGGCATTGGAGTTCATCCTCCCGGAACTGAAGCCGTTGCTCCGTGACCACTTAAAGTTGATCTACTATCAAGGTTAGAATGAGTGGAGCTGTGCCTCCTGTTGGCAATACACCTTCACGGCGTGCCTAAAGACAACTTTGTCTTTTAGTTGCAAATATTCTCCTGAGTAATACGTGATCAAGTTTAATGAAAGCAGAATTTTTATTATTTTTTATATGGTAAAATATTGACTGAAACGGGGCTATGGAATTTTACGTTAAGTTTACTTTGCTTTTCGTCACTAATCAGGTGGAATTAAACGCAGAGCCAGCTTGCTGATAAACAGACATACAAGTCCCGTTCGTCAAAATATTATGAAAACAGACAAAGCAAACTACTTGTACCTCCCATCATTAGGAAACACAAACAAACGGCGTTTCAAAGGTTCGGTTTGCACAGCATGCCATGGTGGAGGCATTAACTGTTACCTGTAATACTCTATATTGTGTTATTCCCCTTGTTGGCTGCTCATTACAAACTTCTAATTCTTTCCAACCCGTCAAGACGGCCGTACCTGAGGTAACACTGCACGTCAGAGAGGGGAAAATCGCCGCATGTATGCAGCACTGCTGTGGCGAAATTCTTCTCTTCCGAAAAAACAGAATGCCAAAAAATTCAACATTTGTCACTGCATTCATACGTTAGTTCCATCAAGTATTTCGCGCAAAATCAATGTTATTGTTTTATATCTTGAAAATATTTACAGGAAATTGGGATCATGACATCAGTGTACTGTCTATGCTACGGGAAAGATGATCCGGGATTCGAATACCGGCTAGGACAAGAGATATTTCTTTCTCCAAAATGTCCAGACTGGCACTGGCATGTTACTGTTAGTGATAAGATAAAGAAATTAATGGACACATACTGAAATCCTAACCTAAGATTCATGTCTGTAGTAATTATGACTAAGTGGCAAGTAAATTACAAAACACGATGCAAAATATTCTGCAGGTATGATATATGCATATTTTTATAAAAATATGTTAAGACTTTTTCGTAGTCCTTACCCCTTCTACCTACTCACAGTAGGCGTCGAGGTTGTTTATTTTCGCTTGATCACACTCAGACACACACCACAGTCGGTAGGACTCCTCTGGACGAGGGATCGGCCAGTCGCAGAGACCTCTACCTGACAACACAAACACTGTACAAGACAAACATCCATGCCCCCGGTGGGATTCGAACCCACGATCCCAGCAAGCGCTCGGCCGCAGACCTACGCCTTAGACCGCGCGGCCACTGGGATCGGCGTGTTAAGACTTAGCAACATAAACTCGGTGTTGTCTCATTTAATTTGACTACAGCCTGACACTCTCAGACAATTATTTTAAATACTCTTAATAAATTTCATTTCCGTGTTTCCTACTTTAAAATGTTACAGAGACCATTTAAATTTAACCTTTTAAAGCCTAGCGGTAACTTTACATACGACCAGGTTTAAGATTAAAAAATTCTACGTGGTGCCCACATTGCGTTTATGTATTTTGTACGGATCTCAGAACAAACAACAACTTTTGCCTTATAAAACATTAAGAGACTGGTTTTTATAACCGAAGTGTAGAGTGTTTACAGCGCGGTACGCACTGAGTCCTTATATAAAATAGATACGCTTCGTCTTTAAGGGGTTAATGCTCTGTATTACATTTAAGGACACGAGGTTCAGCATTATAACAACTTTCTTAGCAGGCCACTATCTGATGTATGCCTGGTGGTATATTTAAGCATGACGTGCAATACCTCTCTTATTAATTGAACATAATATTAGGCAAATATGTAATTTCAACGTCTCTTGTGAATCCTACACTATAAAACAAATTTTCTCGAGACCAGAATCACACTTTATTGGCATCGTGTCAACCAGCATGCTATGTATAGGTTACACCACCGTCAGAAGAAATTAATCAGAAATTCCACCAATCCAACAGATACTGACTGAGCAGAAATACATAAAGAATTCAAAACCCATTAAATTCCTCAAATTTTCAACGCACTTTTCTCTATACTTCATTAAGGACAGGCACTGTAATATACACCCAGCTAGACAGCTGCTGATGGTCTTCGTAAATATCACTCGCATATTTCATATAAACATAGGCGTAACTTGGTGGGGTGCAAGGCGGGCGGGCGGGGGGCAGATGCCCCTCTAACATTTTTTATACCTAAGATTTTTTCTGGCTACTAAGTTGAAGAGGCGCAAATAAAAAGCGGAGGAAAGGGATGTATTTATATTAAGGACTCGTTCAAACCAGTCTTTCCCATCTTTCTAAACTGACTCCTCCGTAAATCAGAGCTCCTAATATGCGTGGTTGATTTTGCCTCTACAGTGTTATTAGCCAAGTTACGCTTATGCATGTTACCATTTAACCGTAACGACAGAAGGAGAAGGGAGTGAGGGGAAGGCAGCAAGAAACACCATCACAGGGAAAAATGGTGGAAAAATGTATGGAAAATTCCCTGGACGCACGTTCGTAGTGATAAAGTCTGGCGATGCAGTAAAGTGATACGGAGTGGAATGTTTTAGCATACAGCAGATGGTATAAACTGGGCGGGTACTGTGTTTGGGTCAGATTTTGATGTTAGGCACCACCGTACTACATGTAGCAGCAACGGTGACGGGGCGCCAGGAATTCGTTTAATATAAATAACATTAAAAATATCAGCCGTAATATCACTGTGTCTTATCAACTACACACACTTCACCATACATATAAAATCCATGTACTATTCCGACACGTTTCGGCCTTATAGCGCCATCTTCAGAGAGTACACCATTTTGAGGTCACCTGCCTGAGGGTCCGTCATCTAAACAACGATTGAAGACGACAGACTTACAGGCAGATGACCTCATAATTGTGTACTTCTTGAAGATGGCGCTATAGCGCTGAAACGTTTCGGAGTATTATATAGATTTTGGGTGCATGGTGAAGTGCATTTAGTTGGTGAGGCACAGTGATATTATGACTGATTTCACGCTAATGCAGGGAATAAACAGAGTCAAAATTAAAAAGATCAATTCACGCATTTCAGAGAACACACTGCGTCTCCTTACAAGAGAAATAATTAGGGAATGAGCACTTTTTATTGAACCCTTTAAAGACGAAGCGCATCTGTTTTATATAAGGACTCAGTGCGTACCGCGCTGTAAACACTCTCCACTTCGGTTATAAAAAGCAGTCTCTTAATGTTTTATAAGGCAAAAGTTGCTGTTTGTTCTGAGATCCGTACGAAACACATAAACGCAATGTGGGCACCACGTAGAATTGTTGAATGTTAAACCTGGTAGTATGTAAAGTTACCGCTAGGCTTTAAAAGGTTAAACAATCATACGAAAAATACAAACACAATGTGAAAGCAAAATTCACATGTTTTGAAAGTTGCAGCAGGCACTAAAAAAAAAAAGATAGCCTAAATATTTATTGTTTTCTCACCATATAATTTTTCTTCAGTCCTGTTCTTCCCAGAAATGGACTGACAAAAACATTTCTAGCGAAAACGGAAAACAAATCTTCCAGCGTAGACACAATGCAAGTGTAGACTCAGAAAATAGGAAAACAAGAAGAAAGATAGGCAAATAATGTAGGATGCTCAGTCCAACACCTACAGTGTTTAGGGACGAAGACCTAAATATAGCCAGAACAAATATTATCACGGCTCGACATCATGGCACTACACCTGCATCTAAACTGATGGTCTGTCAAAAGCGCATGCGTGACGAGACACATCGTAACAGATCTTGAATGCTCTCATTGGTCTGCATACACATAGTCTAAGCAAGGCTGTCGTTATTTAGTTTACAAAGATACCAAACCCCAAACCATCATCAATTCATAGCGTAGGCAGAAAATTGGAGCAAAAAAAAACGCGTTTCAATCAGTGTTACTGTGTTAACCTTAGACGAAAAAAATTACATTGAAAATATTATAAAAGGTAAAGTTGAACTTACGCCATCCATGAAGACAAGTAGGGAGTGGAGGTATAAATCCACTCATTCTTAAACCCGGCACTACGTGGTGACATTCTTATCTTTATTCTATCAACCGGTATTTCCAGAACTTTTCAATTTTACACATCGCACATTCATTGTCAACGTGTCCCGCACAAGCTATGGTTTATAAAAATGTATCAATGAAAATTTATCTGTGGAAACTGTAGGTAGACTTGGGACATGTCAGGATTTCCCGTTAAATATTCAGTGGCTATGTTCATTAGTATATACAAATTAATAACAGAATAAAGCCAGGGATAAGTAGGGGAAAGAAAAAGAGCGAAAAAAGGGTAAAGAAACACGGGATACACAAGAAAGGGCGCTGCTGTTATTAAATCAGTTTATTTGATAATTATTATGCCAGGGGTGCACAAATTTTCCACAAACATAAAAGCAACTTCAAAATTCTAAGCGCCACAGAAGAAAAATGAGGCCAGTTCCCTAGTGAGGAGCCACAAATATCAGCTGCCATCGTACAGAATTTAGTCGCAATGGCGACCTGGCACCCGGGGATTGTGCACCCCTGTAATACACAATTCTCTGCCAAAAACCATCTCAATTCTTTTGAGATTTTCTTCTGTAGTACAAAATAAAATTAACTGAGTTTGCTTATCACTGCTTGTCACTTGCTCCCTTTACGCAACTGACCCCTTTTGTCAAGGGATGATGCTCTTTGTGTGTGTGTGTGTGTGTGTGTGCATCTTCGCCTCTGACCGCGTGTCACTGGCCTACTGCCCCCCCCCCCCCCTCTCTCTGTCTGTCTGTCTGTCTGATTATCCGTACCTTCTCTTCTCCCATGTTCGTGTAAAGCTCCAGGGAGCAGGATCCGTGTGACGTCACTATAACCAATACGGCGGGATACAACAATACATCTGACCGCGAGCTGCTGGGTAACCACACAGCATACCTGCGCAATGTTGCTACAGGGAAAGTTCACACATACTGACCCCCTTCCATTACATTTGCTTTACATGTTTTCATGATAGGAAAGCAAATAGCGCGTCTCTTTCAGCGTCCTTCCTCGCTTCACACAAACGGCCCATCAGTTTATGTCTCATAGAAAACAATCCCAGCTAAACTTTGAAAAGGGTTCAGTCAACCTTGTTTGAAGTTTTGGACGTTAAAAATCATAGTGAACTGCCTTCCCAGCATTTTGGAGAAATCTAGCTCTTGTACACAACCTACGTCACGCAAGTTGGTTCAAGTTGTAAAGTTTCTAACTTCTTACGCCCATTCTAAACCAATGAATACACTGTCTAACCCTTTAAAGACGAAGCGTATCTGTTTTATATAAGGACTCAGTGCGTACCGCGCTGTAAGCACTCTCCACTTCGGGTATAAAAACCAGTCTCTTAATGTTTTATAAGGCAAAAGTTGCTGTTTGTTCTGAGATCCGTACAAAACACACAAACGCAATGTGGGCACCACGTAGAATTTTTTAATGTTAAACCTGGTGGTATGTAAAGTTACCGCTAGGCTTTAAAAGGTTAATATGGCGCAGGCGCAAAATATTTTGGTATGGGGTCATTAATTGAAACTGTTGTGGCAGCACTGCTACGTAACGTATGCGGACAGTACTTTGAAATAAGTTAGCACTAACTCTCCAAAATTACTGTTCCGAATAATGAATATCCTCTCCAAATTTTATAATCTCGACTACCAGTACTTCAACTTATGCACCCACACAACACACGCAAGTATGGGCGTTACGCAATTGTTTATCAAGGTGTGAGATACAAACAAGTTAGGAAATGTCCGTAGGTCGTAATTCTTTTGTCGTGTTTGCTGTGTTATTTTCAATACTATTACAATTTTTCTTTATTTTTTTCCTATGATTTTTAACATAACCAGTAAGCTATTCTGTGGTTCGCGTGGAATTATATGCTGTGCTCAGACTGTCAGTTGTTTCGCCTGTCTGTCCGGCTATGCGTCACTTCCTGTGTTTGTTTTGTAAATGTCGAGATATCGTATTTTCTGTGCTTTTCTCGTAAAAGTTCAGCTATCGTGTTTCACGTCTCTATCTCGTAAAGGGCGAGATATCCTGTTTCTTGTACTTGTCTCGCAAACGGCGAAATTTTTAAATCTTTGTTTCTTTGGCCCCAGATCCTACATCGCAGAGAAAACGGAGTGTCTACATTGTAAAAACCCATCACTCAAGTATATGTCGATATTCATTCTTTTTTCATGGCTCGACAGTCCCTAGTTGGCCAGCGCCTCCTCACTGTCGAGGCTTCACGATCACACTCAGACACACTACACTCAGTAGGACTCCTCTGGACGAGTGATCGGCCAGACGCAGAGACCTCTACATGACAACACACAAAACACACAAAAGACAGATATCCTTTCCCCCGGTGGGATTTGAACGTACAATCCCAGCAAGCGAGCGGCTGCAGACCCATGCTTTAGACCGCGCGGCCACTGGGATGGGCCGATATTCATCTAGGGTATGTTATTTTTATACAATTTTAATTAAATCAGAACGTGTCATAAAATTGCAATAAAAATCACAGATATGCAATGTAGCGAAGATGCTTCCGCTGAGAGAGGCGTTGTTTCACGTGATTAGAAGACGGACGGGTAGACATGAACACTCATAACAGAACCAGTTTTACGATTTCGATATAAAAAAAGGTAAAGCAATCCCATTACAGGCCTGGACAGGCCCACAGGGTTCCAGCAGGTTGAGGCCCCCAGATTTCTAGACAGTCGACACATGAAGGTGGTAAGGCTGTCAGTCCTAAGCACCGGCCGCCTTTACCTCCCAGGAAATATTCCTGGTACTCATTTCTGTTATAGGATGGTTCGACCCCAGGGCCATAGTGCAGCCGGAAGGGTTATGTCAATGAAAAATTCCAATGACATCATCGGGAATCGAACCCGCAACCTTCAGGCTTGTAATAATCTACTTTAAAAAAAACCTATCCGAGCGACGAGCACTTGAAATATTATTAGTGTACCGGCAAAACTGAGAAGATAAGATAAGTAACAAATGTCTATACAATTTTGTGAGGTAGTATCTGTGAGAAAGAGCACAGTAAACTGACACACCATAGCCTGGCTTGTGACTTATCGCTTGAAATCAGGGGGCTTGAAATCTCTAGTACGAGGGCGGATGTTGGCGATAAATAATACATTACATATTCCAGAAGTCATCCTCTAAACTCACGGACAATACACTTGGTAATAACTTCCTAATTAGCATCCTGTCTTGCTACTCGGAATTTAACCGCAGTAAGTATTTAACTGCATTAAGTTTATGAAGTTTGATTTAGTTGCACAGTGCAACACGCAACTCAACAACCGGGCCGTGAATTACAGCAGCCAAACCACCAAGTGTGTAGTACACCGTCACAACAATATGCTTCTAAGGAATAAATACCATGGTAAATAATGATGGCTGTACAGCACAACACAGATTCAATGTTTGTTATACGCTGTCCATTAACACACACATATTTCGGTCCTACAGACCATCTTCAGGTGTGTTACATTACAAAAACTGTGTAGAAGGCAAATTGCATGCAATGTGCCTTGTAACATAGAAATCAGACCGAAACGCATCGTGTGTATTAATGGACAATATATAATAAACAGATTGAATCTGTGTTGTGCTGTAATGACATATTTATTTACCATCGTGTTTAGAGTGAACGCACAAAGGGATGGACCATATTAAAACCAATGTAAGGAATAAAGTTAGAGCAATAACAGGACCATTGTTGTGGGGGTGTTAAAAATAAAATATTTTTTATTGATTCACAAAAATCGGTCGCGCTATCGGGTTATATATATATATATATACACATACATACGTACATACATACATACACACACACACACACACACACACACACGCTTTCATATACTGAAAAAGAATTAATATGGCAAAAAAGGCCGTCTAAGCAAACATACAGCATTACTTCTTTATTGCAGTTGATCGGCAATAGGCTACACGTTTCGAAAGTTCATGCGATCGCCTTCAGGCTGTGTTTTTACAAGGAAAGTGATGATGCTTTACCAGCTGTGGGGATTAATAAGTAATAAATTGAGAAGAATGCAACAGAAGTGGCAGTAGCGTACGATACGGCACTGTCCTGCAATTTGTTTGGAAGGCGTAAGGGAAACCATGGAAACCTCTCAGGACAGTCTAAGTAGGATGTGTCAGCAATAGGCCTACATTGTAAGTTATATATATGCATGTATATTATGCATATGGTATTGTATATATACCTTCTGAAACTTACGAAAACAACTGATGTGACCTGTAATGACGTAACGGAATCTAAATCAGGTCAATCAATGGCAACAAAAGAGAGTAACACCACGTGATACGTACTGCACAGTCGTCTTTTACGCTGCAGTTATGTTCTTACACTAATGCGTGTTCCCGAAATCGCTTATAATCAGAACCCCCGCCCCCATACAAGCCTATTCCCGCCCGTTAAATAAGTATAATCAATCGTAAAGATATTTGTACATGAGTGTATGTGCTGCAATTTTTATGAGGTAAATATTACCAAAACAGCACTACATCAAAAAGAATAATGTACAGCACACAAAATGGATCAAAGACAATCGAACAATAATGAATTGCAGCATCTGGTGACCCACCTTCTCAAGAAGACGGTAATGCATCCGGTTTTCGTTTGAAGAACGTGGTCACTGGCGTGTCCCATTCTTTACGTTTTAACTCCCTGCATATATTTTTACATGAGCGTAATTTCTCTTCTCGAGTGTGATTAATTTTCCTGCGTTATTCAATTTTTAATTTTTTTTCTATCGCCGACCGCGCATAAACTTATTTTGCGTAAAACGCGACTCAACAATGTTGTTTTGTGTACAGCCCTTTTAATCTTAATTCTATTATAATTCACAAAATTCTCACGAGGTTTCAAATATTCTCCATTTTCCTTTTTCGTTTACAGTTACTGTATTCTTAAGACCGGATAGAAGATACAAGAAAAGCTCAATATCGCGGTGGAGATGTGAACGGGGCACATCTGGAATACAAGTCAAGATAGCGAATATTACACAAAGAAAAGTAAACAAGCCGCACGCTTCTGTGAAGTGGGATGTCAGAAGTTTTGCAACAACGTATTTATTAATGAACACTGAAAACAACGCTTTTGGGTGGGAAAAAGAACGTGTTTGTACTGTTGGCTTCTCGTTTATGCCTACCAAAGCTTTTGTTTTCCCTAACAAGAAGAACACCTGACACATACACTTTCTTTCAGCAGCAAGCTGTTACAATGAAGACAGGCTGTAACAGGAAGTGACGATGCCATTTTGTTACGTAATATGATGGTTAACATTTCCTTTGTTCATTCAAGCTTCAAATTGTTTACATTCCTTTTCCTGTCCACTAACGACCTACTATTCAACATTCCGGATTTTGCTCCCTATTTTACAATTTCGTATTGTTCCAATTCTTTCGTGCATGCATTCAAACTGTCCCCACCCGAAGTAACTAAAACAAGGCATTTTCAGAAAAACCTCGAAGCCCATTGGATAGATTTTTAATTCCTATTTACGGAGCAATACTATTAGTTGGTTCAATTTTATTTTATTTTTTTTAGAAGAAACCACTATTTGAGCATAGACTCCCTTCAAAGAGCAACTTACAGCCTTGACGACAGAGGGGTCGCGCTTTGATTCCCTACAGGGACAACAGACATCTGTTTTTTTCAAAGTCTCTACACAGTTCTGAGTTCCACCTTGCCCCATACTCAATCGGTACTAAAAGTTCTTTCTGCTCAGGTAAGGCGGCCGGCACGTGAACTAGACCACTCACTTCCATGCAGTGACCAGCCAAATAACGCGTGTGATTACACTGTCACATATCGCATGGCTTTGTAGCCTGGTGATTTACAAATCCCAGGCATAAATTTATTCATAAGCCGGGGTTCACATTTTTTCCCCCCCCAAAAACCCTAGGGGCCACCTCAAGATGTTACGCACCATAAGGTTGACACGAAGCACGTTCCATACTGAGGACACAAAACTTAGGGCCCATCGTACAAAATTTAGTAACCCAAGCTTCCTAACGCCCAGAAATCTATGCATCCTTGCTCGTATGCTATCCTTGTGTGGACAGCGACAATTTTAACTATGGTGCGTTCTAAATGTGTCACACGTAAGTTCAAAATTTCACATTGTCGCCATGTTTATAATTCTTTACTTAGCAGCAACAAACCTTTCTCTAGGGATAGGGCTGACCATTAACCTTTTAAAGCCTAGCGGTAACTTTACATACTACCAGGTTTAACATTAAAAAATTCTACGTGGTGCCCACATTGCGTTTATGTGTTTTGTACGGATCTCAGAACAAACAGCAACTTTTGCCTTATAAAACATTAAGAGATTGGTTTTTATAACCGAAGTGGAGAGTGTTTACAGCGCGGTACGCACTGAGTCCTTATATAAAACAGATACGATCCGTGTCTGAAGGGTTAATCTCCATCCGAAGCCGAGGTTAGGAGGAGTGGAAGCCCGGCATGTACTTGCACTTTCATTGCGTGCAAAGAGGAACTTTACATTTACCATTAAAAACAGGCCTCATTGTTGTACACTCTGAACATACCACCAGCACCACCACCTACTGTGAGTAGGCAGAAGAGGGAAGGGCTACGAAACGAATAGCCAATAATAAAGGATAACAGAAGGTATTAATTAATACCAAAGGAAAGACGGAAGTGCAATTGAACTCTTCTGACAAGAATAAGATTATAATTGGCGAGCTGGCGAGCTGGCGACTGAGAATACGGAGCAGCAACGCTAAAGCAAACCGCACGGCAAAGCAGCAGAAAAAATGATGTGACAAGCCCGCTATGTAAACTGGGCTCTCTGTCAATGCTTCCGGTACAAGGAGCAGGACTTCCCGCACGGAAACATTTTCATTTCCCCTCCTCAAGCACTTGAAATTTGTTCGCCAGTAAAAACGAATTCCAACAGCCATATACAATTCAGTTGACACACTATTAAATTTTGTTGAACCCTGTTTCAGTTCTCAGAATGAACATATCCGTCGCACGGTAGATACTGATTTTAGTGAAAAATCCGTCAAAACACCACTTAACCTTTTAAAGCCTAGCGGTAACTTTACGTACCGCCAGGTTTAACATTAAAAAATTCTACGTGGTGCCCACATTGCGTTTATGTGTTTTGTACGGATCTCAGAACAAACAGCAACTTTTGCCTTATAAAACATTAAGAGATTGGTTTTTATAACCGAAGTGGAGACTGTTTACAGCGCGGTACGCACTGAGTCCTTCTACAAAGCAGATACGTTTCGTCTTTAACCTTTATCGTCCTAAGTGACCATGTGCTGGTCTCTGAAATGTAAGCGCGAATGGCCTAGCATGCCATATGCTGGTCTCCATGCGTTTGCTAGTTAGCGCGCTGCAGTAAACTTCACAGAATAAATATTTTTTGTTCCGTACCTTTTCATTGAGATATTTTGTGTTCCTGAAGACTACCGTCACGTGTTGATGTATCACAAACTCAGTTTTGTGTGGTAATCTTCAAAACACTTACCAATACACAGTCCAGCATCACACTTCTTACACTTGATTTGTACTCGTTTTTTTATCCCTCGTGCAGAACAAACTCGGCAATAGTCTTGAGGAAGGAAATGGCCAATGGCTGCTGAAGTTTACTTCAAGCCGTGTAACTTGTTTCTATGAAACACAGGGCCTGCCCAGGGGTCGACGTGGGCGAGGAAGGCTCCCAGCCCTTTCAGTGAAATTCCGCACTAGGGAAAGTCGGAAGGCACTGTGCGTGATTTTAGTCCCACTTGCAGTAAAGAGAAGGAAGCTGTTTAGAATGGTCATGTCTAATAAGTGAAAAAATAGCTTTTTTGTCCATTTCCAAGTCCGACAGAAACGACATCGTCAGGATCAGGATAAAGTATCAATTCAACAATATTGTCTCTATTTAGCCTTTTCAGCTTTGAGTTCGTAGCCATGCTTTTGAAGTGTTTGTGTAGGCCCTTGTAACATGAATAACACAAACAGGCACCTGCTAATCCAGCCACCAACAGAGAAATGGGTTCTCTTCACTAAGAATCTTGCATTCAAAAGAATTTGTGAAGGACGAAATTGTTGTTTACTTGACGCTAAATGCAACCGGAAAGAGGTCATAAACTCTAACCCATAGGGCTAGAATTGTAAGAAGAGAAAAGTACAGATCTTGTCAAAAATTTGTGGCACATTTTTAAGTAGAAGAAATTATTCTGATATGTAGTGAAAACAGGAGTAAAGGAAGTGTAGAACAAATATTTAAAGATGTACATTAAGACCGATAGAAGATGACTAAACGTAGCTTCGTATACATATAAAGAGATTAATTCTTTATAAAACCAGATTTTATTTGGAACTTATAACGATAAAACTGTGTTTATTACGATTTTTCCTAAATGCTGCATTTCGGAGATTTAAAGGGCCACGCTACGCCAGAAAAGTCCGGCCGGCACAAGATACACTGGGCATTTAAACCCGTCTCTTAAAGGTTAAAGGGTTAATAATGTGAGACCACAGAAAGTCATATAGAATGAACGTGATTTGGCTAATAATCTTGTAAGTATTTCAGAGACTGGATATCCACAATATCTTCAGACAAACCTCCCCCTTTCTCCTGATGCTTCAGAGGATTAATTTAAGAGGCCCAATAGCCATTCAGTGTAGGCAACACAGAGTAAAAAATACGTCGTCTATTTTATTTCTAGAAACTGTTGTTACTATTTAGTCATTATGGCTTGAATAATTGTTTTAAGAAAAAGAACCCTAGCGATTTCAAGACACCAAAGTCTCTGTCATGCTGAACCTCTTGCTCTTTTATCCTACCTACCTAAAATCCCTCAGAATCTAGTCTTCCTTAATAGCTTCATTCCCTAATCCCATTAGAATCCGTTCTTGCAAGACGAGTCACCACATACCCCTTATATTCATCAAAACGAAGAACTGAGAGAGACACTATCATAAACGTACATAGGTATTCATGCAAAGTATCCTTTATTCTTGTCTTGTTTTAATGAGACTTAAATTTTCTGGACATATTTTCGAAAAATATCAATATATAAAATTTAATGAAAATCTGTCCAGTTGTTCCATTCGGACGGACAGACCGACAGCCAGACAGACCTGACGAAGCTAAGAGTCGCGTTGTGCAATTTTGTAAACGCGCCTAAAAAAAAAACAAATCAGTTAATACTGTATACACCAAAAGCCACTGATTTTTTTTCAGATACACATAAACACATTATGTGGGGCAGAACGTAGGACTTTTTAATTTTAAAGCCGGCAGCACGCAAAGTAACCGCTAGGTTTCAGAAAGTTCACCAGGTACAAGAACTGCAACACGTTAAGCACACGACACAGCCAGTTACCGACTGGCGACACAAATATCACATTCCACTCTAATGTCCTTTGCGTGAAATACGTACCAACTTCCTGGAAACGCTGCCTATGGATTTATGTACCTAACTCCATGGAGCGCAATTCTATGGTTACTCACATATGCCATTACAGTTCAAATCAGTAGGGCTCTGACGATGCTATGTGACTTAGTCAAGTTATCTTTCTTCGGAGATTTTCTATGGCCTTAGCTTTGACCTTTTAAAGCCTAGCGGTAACTTTACGTACCACCAGGTTTAACATTAAAAAATTCTACGTGGTGCCCACATTGCGTTTATGTGTTTTGTACGGGTCTCAGAACAAACAGCAACTTTTGCCTTATAAAACATTAAGAGATTGGTTTTTATAACCGAAGTGGAGAGTGTTTACAGCGCGGTACGCACTGAGTCCTTATATAAAACAGATACGCTTCGTCTTTAAAGGGTTAACAAGACACTGCGTTTCGGAAACCGACTCTGCTTCTGTCTTCAGGTAAAGGAAAGCGCCTAATCATGTGGACCCCAGTAACTGAGACTATATCTTTGTAAGGGACCCACCAAATTCAGTGCTTTCCTTTATATAAAGACTCAAGCAGAAGCTTCTTCCGAAATGTCGTATTGCAGTGAAAGTTACAAGACGGAGGAAGTCCAAAGGAAGATTACTTCACAGGAGTTCATTATGGAGTTCAATACAACTATATTCTGAAGCGCTTGAATACAGCGAATATTCTCAGAACCTCCCCCTTTAGGACATATTTCAATATTCTACTCCCATACACCCATATGTCTCCAAAATTGTGTTCGTACGTTCGCCCCTAAATGTCTGCTATGTTTCAACAGAACGCGCATTCCTGGTCCCAGTATCATGTGTCCTGCTGCGTCAGATCTCTAGCAATGTGTCGCAGTTATTGCCCGGTCTCTCAAGCACACTTAACGCCTCTGATCACGTAGCTGGTAAAACGGCCACGAGAGGCAGTAAAAAATATTACTGAAGTTCTAGTTGCGTCGGCCAAATTCTCAGAAGGTTTACAAGAATATATGGTTCGTTATTGGAATATAATAACAACCATCTTCATAACGTTATCATCGCTTGTGAAAAAAGAGGAGGAGGAGGAGGAGGAGGAGGAGAAGAAGAAGAAGAAGAAGAAGAAGAAGAAGAAGAAGAAGAAGAAGAAGAAGAAGAAGAAGAAAGAACGAAGGATATGCAACCTGATCAAAAAACAGCTCGTTTTGTAGGGAAAAACTTCATACGTGAATCTGCTGAAATATTTTAAGCATAAAGAACCATTCTTTTTCTAATTTCCTCTGAATACGGCTGATCTGTTATCGTTTATCGATAATTCTTCCAGTTGAAGTGAAATTTCCGTGCGCCGTTTGGAAGAACAAAGATGATTAGTACCTCTGATACGGACTTGAACCGAAAAATTGGCTTTTTTTTCCGCCTCTCCCAAAGAATTACACAGCAAACAAAATGGATTTATAAACGCTTCGTCACTTCTTTTCATCGGAATGGAATGCAAAGCTTATCACACGGTATTTGCTATGATATTATTATAAAGCTGTGGGTAAGAAACGACGAACATTTACTGCCACAGGCAATAGCTCTGAACGCACGCCAGGACGTACGCTTTGGTCTGTGAGCTTGTTCACGGTCGGAACGGGAGGAAAGATATTGTTAGTGCATGACGTCACACGCCTACGAACCAAATAACATTCAAGCACAACTCATAACTCCTGCTTCTGTTGTGTAAGTAACCAGTTCTGTAGGTTATTAATGCGATATTCAAGTAATGCAGGTTTGTACCTACAGCAATAAAGATTAACCCTTTAAAGACGAAGCGTATCTGTTTTAGATAAGGACTCAGTGCGTACCGCGCTGTAAACACTCTCCACTTCGGTTATAAAAACCAGTATGTTGAAGTTTTATAAGGCAAAAGTTGCTGTTTGTTCTGAGATCCGTACAAAACACATAAACGCAATGTGGGCATCACGTAGAATTTTTTAATGTTACACCTGGCGGTACGTAAAGTTACCGCTAGGCTTTAAAAGGTTAACCCTTTAAAGACGAAGCGTATCTGTTTTATATAAGGACTTAATGCGTACCGCGCTGTAAACACTCTCCACTTCGGTTATAAAAACCAGTCTGTTGAAGTTTTATAAGGCAAAAGTTGCTGTTTGTTCTGAGATCCGTACAAAACACATAAACGCAATGTGGCCACCACGTACAATTTTTTAATGTTAAACCTAGTCGTATGTAAAGTTACCGCTAGGCTTTAAAAGGTTAAATTAGCTGATCAGGTCTATGTGCAAGCGACCACAGGATCGAATATATGTGTGTGTATATATATCCCGTTAAAGTATATTATTATTATTGCGGTTACTACTACTGTTATTCTAGAAAGTAAACGTGAAGCTGTTTCAATGAACGCCAAAGAGGGATATGCGGGAGTGGAGGTATAACTCCACGCATTCTTAACGTCAGCATTAGATTGAGGCGAGGAATAGCGTTATGTCTTGGCCACATTATCACCAGCACTCACTGAATTCGAAGCTGGCTGGCTCTCAGAACAGGTCTGGATACGTTGGAAAACAAAAATCCCGTCCTCTTTCGGGAATCGAACCATGATCCCTTGGCCATCAAGCCTGTAGACTAAACACTATACAGCCTGCAGTTTCCCGGCTCTGACTGTGAGTCTGTAACAATGTAAAAAATAATCTACGTAATTGTAGTTAAAGCGCTTAACGTTTTCCTTGTGCACTGCGTAAGGAATATAAACGGAGAGGAGGTATAGCTCCACTAATTCTTAATCTCGGCCCTAGTTGGAGGTGAGCGGCCAACTTGACGCTCCGGCCACTTTGCCCCCAGCAAAGAACCCCTATACCAATTGACTAGGAGGCCAGGTGGGCCCCGCAGCTGGTACTGACGTTTTCGAGAACGAATTCCTGCCCCCATCGGTATTTGAACCCCGGATCCTGCAACCAGCAGCCTAGTCGCTATACCGATTTCACTACCCCGGATCCACACCATTACAGTCACACGCGTATTATCTTTTAAAATATTTCCATGTTGGCATTTCAGTTATCGAAGTGTTTGCTGAGAATTCGAGTCGCCCGGCGTCCCGACGACTAGCCCGGCCTAGCCACACCCGCGCCCGCCTATAACTGCAACCCGCATAGCGCCCCTGCCCCTTCCCCCACGTGCCAGTCGCTCGACCGCCCGCCTGGCGTCGCTCAGTGCCCTACATCAGCGCTACAGCACCCCAGCCATCAGTCATCGGTCTCTGGGTCACTTATCTGACCACTCGGTCAGGAATCAGTCATTCGCGAGTGGCAGCATCGTGTCTTTATCCAGAACTCAAGTAACTAGCATCACATCTGGCACACCATCTCAATTGCTGAACGACTTGATTAACCTTTTAAAGCCTAGCGGTAACTTTACGTACCACCAGGTTTAACATTAAAAAATTCTAAGTGGTGCCCACATTGCGTTTATGTGTTTTGTACGGATCTCAGAACAAACAGCAACTTTTGCCTTATAAAACATTAAGAGACTGGTTTTTATAACCGAAGTGTAGAGTGTTTACAGCGCGGTACGCACTGAGTCCTTATATAAAACAGATACGCTTCGTCTTTAAAGGGTTAAAAAATTCTACGTAGTGCCTACATTGCGTTTATGTGTTTTGTACGGATCTCAGAACAAACAGCAACTTTTGCCTTATAAAACATTAAGAGACTGGTTTTTATAACCGAAGTGTAGAGTGTTTACAGCGCGGTACGCACTGAGTCCTTATATAAAAGAGATAGGCTTCGTCTTTAAAGGGCTAAATCAAACTTCCCTTTCTTGCTAAGTTTGCATCGCTCAGCCACCTTATAGTTTATCCTGGATTCTTTACGCTGTATTTATCAGGTATTCTAGGAACCAAGATCAATAAGTCGTTATTCACTGTGAACATGTTGCAAATAAAATAATAAGGGCTGTTCGGCGTTAAGTAAGCCTCCATGTTTCACACACAAAAGTGCGCACTAGCAGATGGATGCAAAGTGTTTAAATGTGTCAAAATACTGGAAAATTCACATATTTTGAAATCACAAGCAAATATATTTTGTCGTTATACAGCAGTCAGACCTGGTGGTACCCGTGAATGTGACATAAGGTAGCAGCAATAAACAGTAGTTAGATGTATCAACGCTTCAGATATTATTGCAGTTTCGAAATTTGCCGATAGAACTTCTCTCAAAGGAGCACCACTTAAAATATCTGCCTGTCTCTACGAACTTAAGGAATTTCACAGCGCGAACATTCAGTGACGTCATGATATTAAGCAGTTTCTGAAATGCTGCAACGTACGCCAAGAATAGACCAGTACAAAGGCCATCTGTGGCACGTGTGCCTAGAGGTGAGCCCATGTAATATCAACAAGGGATATGACTGTGGTGTAACTGAAAGTAGTTACGGCTGAATCAATTAAAAAAACCAATAAATGCACATAGAACTTTGATGCTGTAGCTATTTGGTTGGACCCCAGCAACTTGGAGGACCCGGGATTTTAAAATATTATTGCTATTATTACTATTATAAACGGTTTTAAGTAAACTTAACCCTTTAAAGACGAAGCGTATCTGTTTTATATAAGGACTCAGAGCATACCGCGCTGTAAACACTCCACTTCGGTTATAAAAACCAGTCTCTTAATGTTTTATAAGGCAAAAGTTGCTGTTTGTTCTGAGATCCGTACAAAACACATAAACGCAATGTGGGCACCACGTAGAATTTTTTAATGTTAAACCTGGCGGTACGTAAAGTTACCGCTAGGCTTTAAAATGTTAATTAGGTTTAGTATTAACAAACTTAAAACTTGCGGATTTATTACTTATGAATATGACCGACAGTCTACAATCTGAACATTATACACTACTGGATCGAACACACTGCACAATCAATAACAAATAATAAGTCATGACTCACGTTTCTTCTACATGTTTCGACATCTAAAGCTCACCATCAGGGACGTATATAGAAAGGCATACAAGGAGAGCAAAGTCTATCAAAAATGTGTACGTGTAGAGTTAAAATTTTACTTGACAATGTTGTATTTCAACTCTACATACGCACATTTTTGATAGACTTTGCTCTGCTTTTATGCCTTTTTGTACAGGCCCTGATGATGACCTTGTAGAAGTCGACATATGTAGCAGGAACATAGGTGAAAAATTATTATTTATTATTTATTGTGCAATTTGTTTGATCAAATACTGCATAATCAGTCTATCGCACGGACTATAAATTACATTACATCTCAGCACTGACTAAAAACAACAGGAGAAACTGTGTACTTACAAGAGGCGGACGAAGAAGAAAGAAGAAAACAAACGGTTGCAGCGCAAGATTAATTTTATGGGGTTTCCGGTAATGGTAGGCAGGGCGACTGGTCAGTGAAGATGGTCTGTGGATTTTTTAATTACGCACCAGAAGAAAGAAACTGAGCACCTGGGCTAAAATTTAAATTTTGTTGTATTTTGTACTTGGAGGTCTCCACTACGACGAAATTTTGGTAACATTCGGAAGGCTGAATTGTGCACAGATATGAAGGTCCTAAATTTAATGTGTTCCATGTCCGTGCACTATATTATACAAAAAAAACTTTAAACACCAACGAATGCACAAAGAGTTTTTTTTTCGTCAGTTATAACACACTCCTACATGTTTCGACCCTGCTGGGTCATCTTCAGGGAGAAACCTTCCGTTGTCGTTACACTAGGTTGCATTATACAGTTAAGCGAGAATGTGCTCTTTGTAGTCTCGGCTTGTACAAGCCGAGACTACAAAGAGTTCACGCCTCCATAAACGGCGCAGTGCACAGTCAACAGCACATTCTCGCTAAACTGTACAGTACAACCTAGTGTAACGACAACGGAAGGTTTCTTCCTGAAGATGACCCAGCAGGATCGAAACATGTAGAAGTGTGTTATAACTGACGAAAAAAAAACTCTTTGTGCATTCGTTGGTGTTTAAAGTTTTTTTGTATGAAGGTCCTACCTCAGAAACAGCACACCAAGGGACAAAACAATTAACAATGTATAGGGGAATAACCGGCATTTATCGCGAAGGCCATCAGGATGCATATAAATACACAGTGCGGGCAAAATGAAGAGCTGCTTACGGTTACAGCGTGTGGTATACCCATTTAGGAGAGGGGTTTAAGCGTTTAATTAAAATAATGGAATTTTTAAATAAGGAATGCAAAGTTTGTACGAGCCACACAATGTATTTCGAGGATCACACTTGGTTCACAAAACCACATTTACACCATCCTTGTTATATGAGGTTGGAAATTTTAGTAACCGGAAATGTTTAAAATGCAGACAAGGAAAGGGATTAAATTACGAATAGGGTCAAACTGTGGCACTAGGAAGGTTATGGGGTGCCAGTAAGCGTTGGGAACTTGGCTCTGAGTGTCTTGGTTAAGTGGGAAATTGGGAGATAGGGACTGCTGCGTCAGAGTTAGAACATTACCTGAACTTCATATCTTGCGAAAGGCGAATTGCATGGTTAGAACAGCAGTTCTCGCTTGTATAGCACAGACAGGGGCACACGTGTATCAAGGCCCGCAGTTCATTAACACATTAGGCAGGTAGAGTCCTTGCCGGTCCGTAAGCATTATTTGCATAGCTGGTGCACATACACCGACAAGGAAAAAGAATGTAGCGGGGTACAATTTCGAAGACGGATAGCAACGTTTCGGAGTGACCTGATGCCTCCAGCATTAAAACAAAAGAACTCCTGTAACGTGAAGGCCGACGATAGAGGACCTCATACAGTTAAGACGGACACAGCAGGTTACTCCGAAATATTGGTGTCTGTCGACCAAACTACATGCCATATCCCACGGGACACCAACTTCCATAGTAACTCCTGTGGGAACTGCAGATCTTATAAAGGACGCTACTGGCACGTGCCAGGATATTATCTCAGGTGGCGTACGACCACTTTCTGCAAAAACACTTCAAATTTGCTGCCCGTAATCATCTTCTGTGCCGATCCCTGTAGCCGTGCGGTCTAAGGCGTAGGTCTGCGGCCGCTTGTTTGCTGGGATCGCGGGTTCGAATCCCGCTGAAGGCACAGATGTTCGTTTTTTTTTGTTTCTGTTGTGTGTTGTAAAGGTAGCGGCTTCTGAGACGAGCTGATCACTATTCCACGGAAGTACTATCGGGCGTGTGTGCGTGCGATCTAGAAAGTTCACCAATGAGGCAACCTAGACCAGAGTTAGGCTATTGCGCCACAGTAAAAAAAATGCCATCTTTTCGACCTCATGCAAACGAGCTACTGACAGCATCGTTAAACAAACCACAAAGAACACATAAATGAATTGTGGAGGTGGTTAAGACTTTGGAAATGATAGTGACCTACTTTAGATTACTGTGTCGTACTTCGTCCGGACTGAACGAAGAAAACGACACAAAACCTAAAGATGGAGGGTTCACAATCAGACCGAGAATCGAACTGGATACCTCCACCAATTATAAATATATAATAGAAGGGGAATCTAATACGAAAATATCAGTCGTGAGAGACGGTGTCTGGACCGAGATCTAAACTCGGAATACCTAGAATCAGAAGCAGCAGACCTGATGCTAGCCCCTACACTGCAACACCAATATTCGGACTCAGAGGATTTCGTGTCACTGTTAATGAAGTTAACCCTTCAGAGGCCCCTCCCCTCTACTATATGCCCCTTGTGCTCTAACATAAACAGCTTGGCAACCGGTCGCTTGTCTTCTCCGCATGAGTCGCACAATAAACAAGGAACACTTCCCTTCGCAATAATTTTAAATAATGTCTTAAATATTGTTCCTCTCTCGAAAGAAAAACAATGCATTTACATTATGAACACTGGTCTGTTAATGCTGTTTAACATCTGTTCATTCTGAGAATAATACAAATCCCTTGAACACACACACTAAAGTGTGGGGGTGGTGGTTGGGGAAACAGTTCCTGAGTGTTAATGATAATGACGTATTATTTTAAGTCTTTTTACCAATTTATTATATAATATTCTTATATTTTATTATATTAGAGTCATATTAAGCCTTTGTAATTTTTTATTACTTCAGTATCACATAGGCCTAGGCTTATTTTTACCAAGCCGGCGTATCTGATTCGGTATAGCGCCTAGGCTACGGACTGAGAGATCTGGGGTTCGAAATCCAGCAGAGGCAAGAGCTGTCTCTCTTATCCAAATCAATCAGATCGGCTCTGGAGCCCACCCAGGCTTCTATTCCATGGGTACCGGGGTTCCTTCCTGGGGGTAAAGCCGCCGGGGCGTGAAACCGACCACTCCCATCCAGTGCCGGGGTTAATGAGTGAAGCTATACCTCTGTTTCCCCTACATGCCTTCATGGCGTGGGCAAAGAGAAATTACCTTTTTTTCTTTTGCCTTTTTACTTATTGTATATTCTTTATTGTGGTCGTGATTATCCAGTGCATGCGATGCCTTTCAGCAGATTTCAGTTAATTAATGTTTGCAGTTCACAAAGCACGGTTAATTTCTCTGAGTACCGACCACCCATTATTTCTGTATTTCAGGTGAGCTATACTAGAGTCTATGACACGCGCACAAAGTTACTGCGAACGGACTAACTGGAACTTTTATTTTAGGTAAGCACCAGCTGGATCATTTATGAACTAATCGTAAAAATATACAAGTTGCACTCTGAAACTTACAGCGGTTCATGTGCAAAGCCACAAAACGCCGATAAATATCTCCTGTAGTTCTACTGGTGTCCACATCTGCAGAAGTTTCGCTTCAGAGTGACAATAACGATATGGGCTGCAGAAGTATTCTTAGCGGGTTTACCTTATGTCGTACTTACAGAGAGAGACAGAGTGTGTGAGTGACAGAGAGAGTGTGTGTGAGTGTGAGTGACAGAGAGTGTGTGTGTGTGTGAGTGTGAGTGACAGAGAGAGTGTGTGTGAGTGACAGAGAGAGTGTGGGTGTGAGAGTGTGAGTGTGACAGAGTGTGTGCGCGACTGTGTGAGAGTGTGTGTGTGAGTGTGAGTGACAGAGAGTGTGTGTGTGAGTGTGAGTGACAGAGAGAGTGTGTGTGAGTGACAGAGAGAGAATGTGAGTATGACAGAGTGTGTGTGCGACTGTGTGAGGGTGTGTGTGTGTGTGAGTGTGAGTGACAGAGAGAGAGAGTGTGTGTGTGAGTGTATGACAGAGAGAGAGTGTGGGTGACTGTGTGAGAGTGTGTGTGAGTGTGACAGAGAGAGACAGTGTGTGAGTGTGTGACAGAGAGAGACAGTGTGTAAGTGTGTGACTGTGAGAGTGTGTGTGAGTGTGAGTGACAGAGAGAGTGTGTGTGAGAGTGTGTGAGTGAGTGAATGTGTGTGAGTGTATGAGAGTGTGTGTGTGAGTGAGTGAGTGAGTGTGTGTGTGTGTGTGTGTGTGTGTGTGTGTGTGTGTGTGTGTGTGGATTTGGTTAGCAAAAATGTGCACGGAAGTAGAACGAGCATACGGAACCAATGTGAGTTAAAGAAACTCAAACAAACTTCTGAATAATAATGTAGTAACTGCACATCCGAAATGCAAAAAATTTTTCCTTTCAGTCTGAAGTACCCTGTAATAACGGACAAAGAACAATTAGTACTGTATTTTCTGCGTGACCTTTGTAACGTGGAATGCTCACTATGAACAAATTAACCAGTGGGTAAGAAGAGGCAGTCAATCAAAAATTCAGCAGGTTAGACTCCGTATGAAAAGCAGGCTTTTAGGCACTCAAGTCTCCAAGGACAAAGTGCGTTACGCATAACAGTGCCATTTCATCGGACAAGCAGGCATTCTGCTAACTCAATGAAACAGAGGCCTTCTTGAGAAGCTAACAGTTTCTCAGCTAGTCAAGAAATTCCACGCATTTTATGCAGCCCGGAGGTTCATTACCGCATTCACAAGAGCCCGCCACCTGTCCCTATCCTGAGCCAGCTCAAGCCAGTCCATGCCTCCATCCCACTTCTTGAAGATCTATTTTAATATTATCCTCCTATCTACGCCTGGGTCTCCCAAGCGGTCGCCTTCCCTCAGGTCTGCCCACCAAAATTCTGTATGCACCTCTCGTTTCCCCCATACGTGCTACATTCCCCGCCCATCTCATTCTTCTCTCTGCTATTCACCACACTTACTCTTTGCAAGTTCAAAGCAAACAAACAGCCTGCCAACCAAACAACCACTCAGCCAAACGACCACCCAACTAACCAGTCAGTCAGTCACACAAGTGGCCATTCAGTCACAGAGCCCCGAGTCACAATGCAGCCCGTCAGTAAAGACAAGCCTGTTACCGCGGTTTAATGAAATAATTGCTGCTTCCCGCAAAAATAATACGGAGAACATAAATACATCGTGTGGGGGAAAAGGCAATTTTTTGTTAACGTAGTTGGCACACACAGCAAACACCGTGATTTAAATACCCAGCTACCTTATTTTCACAGTGAAATATTAACACCTCCACTGACTCACCGTACTGTTAAAGACTGCAAATAAAACTGGGACAGGTCGTCATTATTTTTCCTATTCTTTCTTTGTCTTTGCCGAAAATGTTATATAAGTAAGTGAAATACCAGTTATCCAGTGCTTTTACAAAGCAATTGTAGTTGTTTGTGGAAAAACAATTATGGGACGTAAATGGGAATTTGAATTTGGCAGAATATGAAACCATGGTCACACGTCATCAGAACCTGCAGCTTCCAGCAAGCTGTTATCTTGGCTTTGCATACCGCAGCAAGAGAACTGAATCAACAGCAGATACCTGGGGGGGCGCGGGGGGGGCCGACCCACTGGTGTAAGGAAACTTAACCATTCAAACAGCATTCTAGTTCCTCTCTGCGTGTGCTTTCGCGGACAGGTTCAGTAACTAGATTTGCAATTGTGTGCGAGCCACCCCACGTTCTACATAGAACTAACAGCATTGCTATGTCCACTTTTTATATTTAATACGCAACAAAACTGCCATGTCTGAAAGGGATGGAAAATGATTTTCTTTTGTGCCCTACGTGCGGTTCTTGGACACCAGCACTGTTACTCACCAGGTAACACATTATTCTCCGAAGTACGTTAAATTTAAGCCCCTTTTTTGTGATTTTATTACACTCCTGCAATAACTGCCTATAAGTAAAGAAAACGCTTCGTACAGTTAAATGCTGCCGCAGTTCTCCCACTTGAAATTTCTACAGTGGTACAGATGCGCCTCAATAAAAACTACAGAAAAAGTACATAGGATCACAATTTGTTTCGTCATGTATTGTCTAAATTACACCAAATCCACGCGGCAGAGTCTTTCTACAGAGGTTACCATCACTCACATGGTCAAGAAAAGCTACGGATTTTGTGGATCTGGAATTCACCATCATGTTCTCAGTAGCCCGTCATTAGACCATTTTAATAGCCGGCTGAATCCATTTCATACCAACACACCATTCGCATTAACCCTTTAAAGACGAAGCGTGTCTGTTTTATATAAGGACTCAGTGCGTACCGCGCAGTAAACACTCTCCACTTCAGTTATAAAAACCAGTCTGTTAATGTTTTATAAGGCAAAAGTTGCTGTTTGTTCTGAGATCCGTACAAAACACATAAACGCAATGTGGGCACCACGTAGAATTTTTTAATATTAAACCTGATGGTACGTAAAGTTACCGCTAGGCTTTAAAAGGTTAACATAGCCATACGCTATAACGATTGCGTGATTTGTGTGTTTTTTATGGATCTCAAAAACAAACAGCGATTATTTGTCTGTACAGCAAATGAATGGTTTTAATAACCGAGATGGAGCGTGTTTACTGCGCGGTACGTTCTGAATCCTTATATATAATTCACGCTAAACTTTGTCTTTGACTATTTAACTCTGACGTAGTTTTGTTGAAATTAGGCAGGAACTTGTTTCACTTACAGATATCACTATTTACGGCATGTTCACGTACAAAAAGCGAATCTTAGCTGTCGGGCAGTAGGATATATACAGGCCACAGCCACCGGGCAGATTTGCGTGAAATTTTACATTTGGAATTTTAAATAAAATGTGTCAACACTTTCTGATCTCGGTTACAACAGGATAAAAGTCACTGACACTTCAACGAAGACTTATATACACAGTAAAACCCGGTTATAACGACACCGGTTTGTGACCCCTCGTATATAGCGTCAGATATTCTGTGTTACCAATCAGTTCCTCACTGTTAACCATAAAATTGCACTCCTCGGTTATAACGACACAAAATATTTAGTCCCTTTCGTGATGTTATAACCCAGTTCTGTTGTATATTTATGATCTCTCGCCATGATTGGTCTTCATAATTCAGAGAGACTTTGTTTTCTGTGAGGTACGTGCTGAAGATTTAGAAACGGTTTTCATAATTGAGAGAGGATGTAAGACTGCAGACTGAGTCTGAAGAAATATTTCATCGTGGAGCATCATGCAGGATCGATTGTAACCGTCGTCTATTGACGTTCAAGACAGGCCTTATAAATCTCCATTCTTACAACATCTCGAAGATGATTGATTGTAAATCGGTTTCTAAGATGAGAAGAAATCTTAAGTGTATTTTACAATACTGAGTGGTTTTCTGGAAAGGTTTAACCAATTTAACATCTAGGGACAAAAACAGAGGAACGGCGCCGGCAGTGTTACATTCTGCGAACGTTTCCTAACCTTTTAAACACAAGTTTATACACACACACACACACACACACACACACACACACACAAACACACACACACAAACACACACACATACACACACACAAGAACACACACACACACACAAATACACACACACGAACACACACACAAAAACACACACACACAAACACACACACACAAACACACACACAAACACACACACAAACACACACACAAACGCACAAACACACACAAACACACAAACAGGCACAAAAACACACACACAAACACACACACACAAACACACACAAAAACACACACACAAACGCACAAACACACACAAACAGGCACAAAAACACACACACACAAACACACACACACACACAGACAGACATTCTTTAAGGTGCAGGAACTTGTTTACAATCTTTTGCCTCACGCTTCTACTTTATCATTCCTTCCAATTCAAATGCAGCATACTTTTATCCCTTAAAACCCAATGCTACGGTAGGGAGAAACGTATTTCTACCATTAAGACTGCAGACCAGTTACAAGGTTGGTTGGTTTACATAATTTGTTTTGCTCCACCTATATCTTGGACCTTAAGGCTATGTATTTTAAACGACCGTCTTGCGGTTTGCTAGATATTCTCTCTGACTAATCTTCGAAGTTTTATTTCCGTGACTCTTTTCTTGTGCTTTTAATATTCTATAAACGCTACCGCCTTGTTTCATCTTGCTATATTCCTAACAACAATAGTGTGGGCCTTGTATTTATTTGTTACTTAAATTCGGTTTTTTTCATACGTAGTCGTAAGCTTGTTTCAAATTCTATTATTGCATCACTCTCTCGGCAATTGTTGGTCTTTTTTCCTTGAGTCCGATTCTTGTTGTAATGCAAATGTCTCTTAACAAGCCTGGTATAATTACTGAGGCCTTTCTATAAAGTCACTAATGTATGCACCGTTAGCTGTGTAGAATACTTTATTACGAGCAGTTATTTCCACGCAGTGTAACGCTGTTAATTAGCTATGTTTAAATAAAAATATAGTTACGTACAACTTTATATTAAGTTAAATATTATGTGATGTGATTTTCTTTCGTTTTGTTCGTTACAGGTACGCACCCAGATTTTTCCCCCGCGGGGGCGGGCCGCCCATGATCTTGACGCTCTATATAGTTTGTTTGATTTTAAAAATTGTGTTGTAAAAATTATATTGTCAGAATAACATAACACTGTTTGTAACTGCATTTATATACAACCGAATATAACGACACGTTCCACCACTCAATCACACTGACCTATAATCTTGCTCTTTTTTAAATTTCATTACTTTATTTTTCAAAATTCTAATGTACCAGTCATCAGTCCATCTCAGTGCCTGATTTCGGTTGATGGGGAAACTACGTAAAACTTTTGATATCATAATATTTACAAAATCTGCGTTTTTTAAATTTCAGTTTTGGGAATTTGGGGGGGTTGCAACCAGGCAAACCCCCCCGCTTCAGTGAGCCATTTGTTCCTGATGTAAATTCAAGCGAAATGTAAGGTGTAAATACTCGAACATCATTAGAGCTACATTTAGTGTTAGATTTATAGGTGTAAATAGACATACAGATAAGTAGATAGAAAGACACACGTACAAATACGTACAGGCAAGCAGACTGACGGACAGACCGATACACACTCAGAGTTAAGTGCTAAGTTGTAAACAGATAGGCAGGCAAATATACATAAGGGCACAGAATTGCCTGTCAGCTGGGCATGCATAGCCTATACAAAAGCAGAGATGGATAGGTGTCGTTACTTCCCCGTTGGTAAAGTGACTGGACTTTGGTCTGGGTGGTTTGGGGCTCAACTCACGAAGTGGGCAAGAGATATTCCTCTCAATCAGATAGCCCAAAAGTGGCTCTGTGTCCCACCCAGCCTCCATTTTTAAGGGCACTGGGAGTTTATCCTTGGGAATAAAGCTGTAGGGACCTCTAGTTGACTACCGACCTCAGTCTGACGCAGAAGTTAAGAATGGGTGGAATGATACGTCAGCTGCCCTTAAATGTCTACATGGCCTGGACAAGGGAGAATTTTACTGCCAACATAATCTGTAATTTTTATTTAAATATTTAACTCGTATTTTAAAATCATAGTTACGAAATTGTGACGGAAGAGGTAAATTAGATAGAAAAGGAGATGGAAAAACAGATATTATGTATTTACAAGTAGTTTGATGGATAGACAGATGATAGTATAGCAGACACATCGATAGCTAGGTGTGCATGTGTTTTAGCTCAAAATAATAGGCACCAGAGCTTTTGTTCTACACAACAGAATGTAAATTCGCTCAAAAGGTTTGCCAGTGTCGCAACCCCTGCAGTACAGCACCAATTCTGTGGCACCGTCCCTCCTTCAGAACACGCGACTTGTTTCAACGAAGGACTAATTTCCCTTTACAGCCTACACCAGCTTAGACTCTGCATGCAGCGCACGGCATTAACCCTTTCAAGACGAAGCGTATCTGTTTTATATAAGGACTCAGTCCGTACCGCGCAGTAAACACTCTCCACTTCGGTTATAAAAACCAGTCTCTTAATGTTTTATAAGGCAAAAGTTGCTGTTTGTTCTGAGATCCGTACAAAACACATAAACGCAATGTGGGCACCACGTAGAATTTTTTAATGTTAAACCTGGTGATACGTAAAGTTACCGCTAGGCTTTAAAAGGTTAACTAAGCCTTAATTTTTTCTTTCTTCCGAAAACAGAACACGGAGGAAAGAAGGGAAAGAAAAGCTTCACTGAAGACTAAATGCAATTTTACTAGCATAACAAGGGCCATTTTGGAGCATCAGCCGAAGGTAACAACAGTGTGGTCGCTGACACTGCTGTTTCTTATACTGGGGGCGGGGTGGGGGGGGGGGAATCTGAAATCGATTCTGGTGTGAGACCCCTACCACCGTAACTAGAAAGAATAACATCTTCTTGGACGTTATGCCGTGTAATGTGGTAGAAATTTGCCCATAATTTGGAGGAACTTACTGCCTTCCATCTTCAGGGTGGACGGCTGACACCATTTATTATTGGTAAGGAAATTTTAATGCATGTCCAGCAAAACGCACCAAAAATGTTCGCCACCCTTACCTTACATTATTACTTAAAATTTAGACAAATTTGTCTCGCCACTTCTTTCACAATTTAGTTTCAAGACTTTGATTAAATTAAAACCTCGATGCCGTCTCACACGTGTACATCTCGACATATACGGAAACCAGTATGACGTGAAAGCCAATTCTTACACTCATGCGGGTATAGTGTTGCTGCACTGAAAACTGATGATGGATCTTGTCGTCTATCAAGCAATAAGGTCAAAGGTCTCATAAACTTACAGCTCAATTTGATATACTTTCTGCCCACTGCCTGAAAGTGCAACCAACAGGAAGACGCATTTTATAGGGATTTTAACAATATTAATCTTTTAAAGCCTAGCGGTAACTTTACATAGGACCAGGTTTAACATTAAAAAATTCTACGTTGTGCCCACATTGCGTTTATGTGTTTTGTACGGATCTCAGAACAAACAGCAACTTTTGCCTTATAAAACATTAAGAGACTGGTTTTTATAACCAAGGTGGAGAGTGTTTACAGCGCGGTACGCACTGAGTCCTTATATAAAACAGATACGTTTCGTCTTTAAAGGGTTAAATAAAAGTTTAATATTTGATGAAAATTCAACAGTAACAGCAACAACTTCCGCAAGTAACTACGGATTTTCACTTGTAACCCTTCTACTGATCTAATATTATATTAAGCTATTTTCTTCGAGTGACACTTTGCAATGAATGTACAGGATGTCAATCTATACGAATATTTCCTTCAAAGATCGACACCCGCACTACAGACCTCTCGCTGCCAAGTAATGCTTTAATCTTGTGGCCATGAAATTCATCATTACTGCTGTCGCACATTTCTACATAACATAGTCTATCATGCACCGCATTCTATTAGACTGTCTAACCGAGCTTTTTCCAACCCGCCCGCCGCGAGGCTTTGAGCAGAAGAACGATTACACAAAACTACATATATTGTTTAAAGTTTTAAAAATAAAAACCGATAAAGTTCTCCCTTATACATATTCACAAGCAAGCACAATTAAGAAAGAAGTTGGAGCTTTGTAAAAGTTTTTGCTAAGCTGAGGAGGCACTGTTGTATAATGACTGGAAGCTTCTGCATGTACTTAAGCTTCATATATTGACATTTGTATCAGGACTCCATTCTAATTTGCCACGATGTTCTCTTCATGTACAATAAATTATATTAACCTTTTAAAGCCTAGCGGTAACTTTACATACCACCAGGTTTAATATTAAAAGATTCTACGTGGTGCCCACATTGCGTTTATGTGTTTTGTACGGATCTCAGAACAAACAGCAACTTTTGCCTTATAAAACATTAAGATACTGGTTTTTATAACCGAAGTGGAGAGTGTTTACAGCGCGGTACGCACTGAGTCCTTATATAAAACAGATACTCTTCTTCTTTAAAGGGTTAATTAAGTGTCAAGCGGCAACGCAAAGCCGGCACAGTCCTGGAGAGGCCCTTACGGCTGCAGGAGGTTGAGGCTCACAGAATTTCTAGACAATCGGCACATCAAGGTGGTAAGGTTGTCAGCCCTGCATTAATTAAGCTTAAATTCATTTATGGTAAGTTTTACTTCAATATTCGAATTCCAGCAGTCACTCACAGCTTTGTCTGCCTTATGACAAATCCGTAGACCCCTCCAAATCACGTTCTCCAGACAGTGCCATCTAGTGCTTCGTTTTTCAATTTCCAGTACCATCTCTTTCTCTCAAGATCATACAGCAGCTGCTTACGCCTTCTTCCTCGTCCTTCTATTGCTCCTTCAATAATTTGTTTTAAAAAGCAGTTCCCACGCAAGATATGACCGATGCAGTTATCCTTCCTTCCTTCCTCTTATTTTACGTAAGACTTTCCAGTCTTCCGTGACTCTCTGTAATACTTCATTTCCCGCACGATAGCTCTGGTGTGCAAAGAGAAACGAATATCCAAAGCTTTCTGCGAACTCCAGATTTCTGAGAACCACTGGCATAGCCAGTACTTGGTAGACGGTAACAAAAGGAGTGAAGCGAGTTTTGCTTTCGCTTTTATTGTACCCTGAATACGGGCAGAATATTTTTTCAAAACATCGGTAAATATATACACCTAATTATAGTGTGATTCATCACAAGGTCTAAGGCCAGTATTATTTACTCGTACATTAATATTGAAAGTTTCCATGTAATTAGAATTAACTCTTTAAAGACGAAGTCTATCTGTTTTATATAAGGACTCAGCGCGTACCGCGCTGTAAACACTCTCCACTTCGGTTATAAAAACCAATCTCTTAATGTTTTATAAGGCAAAAGTTGCTGTTTGTTCTGAGATCCGTACAAAACACATAAACGCAATGTGGGCACCATGCAGAATTTTTTAATGTTAAACCTGGTGGTATGTAAAGTTACCGCTAGGCTTTAAATGGTTAAAGATATATTAATTAAGTTTCTCATTCCCATCATTTACGTGGGTCCAAAATCGAATGGGATAATGAATTCGGAAGACTGCAGAAGAAAGCGGTAGTGACACGAATTGTAATGCACTATTCAGCCGTTGTTTTGAGGGAAGAAAAATCACATTTACCTATGAGATAACCAGTATGTAAAAAACGAATTAAATCTAGGACTGGCCTTTCTCACTGCACGTGCCTTATAAATGTTTATTGAGGAAAATAATGAAATTCCCTGGATAAAGGATCAGCTGGTCCAAAGGCCGACACCATCACAGTGTAACATGAAAAACTGCGGAAAAAATGGAAACCCCAAACAGAATTCGAAAAGAGAATTCAAATCTTCTTTGATGTTACTCTGTATCGACACTGCGTAATAAGCGGGAAGACTTCAGCCTTCATCAGGATCGCTGCGAGAACTTCAAATCTTGGATTGGAACTCTTAATTGTAGCTTTAAGATTCCCGAATAGCCTGCAGGTAGCGAAACCAAGCTTTTATACATTCAACTGCAGGTCAAATAACTGTCTGTTAGTCACTGCAGGGTTCATTCCGACTTCCCCCTTACTCTGTATACAGTTCCCGCTGCGAACTCACAAACCAGAGATGTAACCCCGCGTCTCTTCAGTTTAAACATCTTAGTAAGGCCATAATTTTAATTACAACTTCGTGAAGCAAATTAGATTTTAAATTGCTAAACATGTGGTTAATATTTGTGGTGTTTACCCCTAGGACGTGTGTCTAACGCTGCGTACAGAGTACAGCAGAAGAGTCCGGAGCTAATTGAGCCGTAATTGTGAACCCTTTTGGACGGCTTCTGTCATAAGCCTAGGGGCGATATTCTCTGGTTGACAGTGCCGTGTTAAACTCTACTGCCTAATATCACAAGATAGTGTAAATTATAGCCTTCTAGTGGGATATAAGCGCCGTGTGACTCTTGGTAAATATCGATGCAAGCCTGTACCGCCTACTGAATCCCACAGTTCATCTGCCCACCCTGACGAAAGCTTTCTTATACTACAATCCTAATACGTAAGTAAATTAAGTCCCTTTCGATTTCAGTAACAAGGAAGTCCTGATGAAACAACGTTAGTGGCACCCATCCCGTTGTGCTGTGGTATATTAACCATTTAAAGACGAAGCGTATCTGTTTTATGTAAAGACTCAGTGCGTACCGCGCTGTAAACACTCTCCACTTCGTATTTTCACTTTGTTTTCACCGTGCATTTTCACATAACACTAATAAATCACCAACACAATGCACTATATTATGATAAAGTCATTTACTATTTATGTATATACCCCGACATGTTTTGTTGTTTATCAACACCATCTTCAGGGGGATGTCCGTGTACTTATAAGACCCTCGTCACTTTGGATAGATGTCTGTAGATGATATTAAATAATAACATTGTTAAAATCGTATGTCACATACATAACACTTCAACTAGTTTTCTGTTAAGAGATAAAATAAAAATTAAATGGTAAAATGATCATGCATTGGCAGTGTTAAGGTTCGATGACTGTTCCACGATACACTGGTCACATTTTTCAATACACTGTTATGTAATTAGGCCGTTGTGCAGTCGTCTATTGTGGGTCTCAAGCTACGTAAATTCATACACGCTGTGGGTGTATTGGTGTAAAGGTCTGTGCTATGTTCCCGTTGCTTTCTGCATGGTAGAGTTGACTCTCCACTTCGGTTATAAAAACCAATCTCTTAATGTTCTTTAACCCTTTAAAGACGAAGCGTGTCTGTTTTATATAAGGACTCAGTGCGTACCGCGCTGTAAACACTCTCCACTTCGGTTATAAAAACCAGTCTCTTAATGTTTTATAAGGCAAAAGTTGCTGTTTGTTCTGAGATCCGTACAAAACACATAAACGCAATGTGGGCACCACGTAGAATTTTTTAATGTTAAACCTGGTGGTA
>BLKM01000740.1:0-19718 GCA_013340265.1 Coptotermes formosanus | reverse complement strand
TTTACCCTGAAACTGCGTCAAAACCTTCTCCCTAACGTGTGTAACTTTTACCCTGAAACTGCGTCAAAACCTTCTCCCTAACGTGTGTAACGTTTACCCTGAAACTGCGTCAAAACCTTCTCCCTAACGTGTGTAACCTCTACTCTTTCTCAATCCATTAATTTTTTATGTATTCCGCTTTTATCCTCTGTCGCATTATTTCACGGTCTCCACACATACGGTCCGTGCGTTTCATTTCGTGTACGTTACTAGTGTGTTACCTGCTCTCATTCCTGAACATGCCATTTCTTTCTTTATCGTGTGCACAGATATGGTGGTACAAATGTTTTGTTGCTGATCCTGCAGTCTGTCTGTACTTTATCTCATGCGGTCTACGTGTCCTACTGAGGGGGACACTGACCACTGGCATAATTAGTCCAAGCACGTACGTAGTATGATTTTAAATGTGTGCTCCTGGATATCATTTAAACACATCGTCAGTAAATTATCTTATCAGCAAGCAACTAATTATGAAAACTTTATTTTTCAGTTCCCTCTTGTCATGAGGTTTTCTTCAGTTACCTCTATGTGAGGTTATCGCGCTATTATTTTTCTACTTAGTAGAGTTTCCGTTGAAATGAAGGTCATTGTTTTCGGCTAGACATACACGTAATGGTTATTCAGTCCAAAGGCTTAAATGGTGGTGTGTGTCACTCAGAAATGGTGGTGTGTCACTCAGAAACGGTGGTGTGTGTCACTCAGAAATGGTGGTGTGTGTCACTCAGAAACGGTGGTGTGTGTCACTCAGAAATGGTGGTGTGTCACTCAGAAACGGTGGTGCGTGTCACTCAGAAACGGTGGTGTGTGTCACTCAGAAACAGTGGCGTGTGTCACTCAGAAATGGTGGTGTGTCACTCAGAAACGGTGGTGTGTGTCACTCAGAAACGGTGGTGTGTGTCACTCGGAAATGGTGGTGTGTCACTCAGAAACGGTGGTGTGTGTCACTCAGAAACGGTGGTGTGTGTCACTCAGAAACGGTGGTGTGTGTCACTCAGAATTTGTGGTGTGTGTCACTCAGAAACGGTGGTGTGTATCACTCAGAAACGGTGGTGTGTGTCACTCAGAAACGGTGGTGTGTGTCACTCAGAAACGGTGGTGTGTGTCACTCAGAAACGGTGGTGTGTGTCACTCAGAATTTGTGGTGTGTGTCACTCAGAAACGGTGGTGTGTATCACTCAGAAACGGTGGTGTGTGTCACTCAGAAACGGTGGTGTGTGTCACTCAGAAACGGTGGTGTGTGTCACTCAGAAACGGTGGTGTGTCACTCAGAAACGGTGGTGTGTGTCACTCAGAAATGGTGGTGTGTGTCACTCAGAAACGGTGGTGTGTGTCACTCAGAAATGGTGGTGTGTCACTCAGAAACGGTGGTGTGTGCCACTCAGAAACGGTGGTGTGTCACTCAGAAATGGTGGTGTGTCACTCAGAAACGGTGGTGTGTGTCACTCAGGAACGGTGGTGTGTATCACTCAGAAACGGTGGTGTGTATCACTCAGAATCTGTGGTGTGTGTCACTCGGAAACGGTGGTGTGTGTCACTCAGAAACGGTGGTGTGTCACTCAGAAATGGTGGTGTGTCACTCAGAAACGGTGGTGTGTGTCACTCAGAAACGGTGGTGTTTCACTCAGAAATGGTGGTGTGTCACTCAGAAACGGTGGCGTGTGTCACTCAGAAACGGTGGTGTGTCACTCAGAAACGGTGGCGTGTATCACTCAGAATCTGTGGTGTGTGTCACTCAGAAACGGTGGTGTCTGTCACTCAGAATCTGTGGTGTGTGTCCCTCAGAAACGGTGGTGTGTGTCACTCAGAAACGGTGGTGTGTCACTCAGAAACGCGCTTCTTTCGACTTTCCCATTGCTTAATACAAAGTTTAAGCACGAATTTTCCGAAGCTGAGCCAACTTCCGAAGCTTCATGTGCAAATTGCATATTAAACCATGGACAAATTCCAAAACAATGGGGTCATATTTACTTGAAAAGCAGATAAATCAGTTCAGGTTTCATATTTTAAATCCAGAGTTCTTGCTTTTATATCCGACATTCGGTGTTTTAACAGCTGAAGTGTAATGAAGAGCACTGAAATCTCGCTTCAGATATAGCTGTGTGTGTTGCATGGTGCGTATCGCTAAACGCTAGCTTTAGCAAAGTACTTTCTATTTCAAAACATACTACGCGTCTGCAAACCAAAAGGCACGTTAATGCACTAAGTGCTGGGTTTGTTGTGATCTCACAATAAAAGCAGATATAAGCTAAATATCTTACGAAATTTATTGAGCGACGCTGTCTGTATGTACACTGCACAGCGTCGACGCTATATTGACGGATACGAAATTGGAACGGTAGCAGAATGGGAATATTTTTTGATATGGGCAGCAGTACATTAAGGTTATAAAAGCCAGGGCGTGTAATTGAATTACAGACGCCTAAACTGGCTAAAGTTAAAAAGACTTAGACCAATCGACAAAATTGCAGAAAATCTTTCAAAATAAAGTATAGTCGGAAGTCCGTTTTTTCTTATGTGTATTTCTGTATAAACTAGGTAATGCGGAGGACAGCAGAATTGCTCCTGTGTTGATGCAGTGCTACATGTAAGTGTTCGAGGGGGCTGGAGATTAAACTCCATGGATTATGGATGTCGGTCACAATGAAGGTGAGAGGTTAGATTTACAAATTGGCCCACTTCGCTGTAGAGGAAAGATGTCGGGGTGGGAGACTGGGTGGGTCTAATGCAGGTCGTCACGGTGCCAGTGAGGAGAAAATTTCTGCCTTTTTCGGCAAATAAAAATGAGCCGTCTAGTTCGTAACCAGTCAGTCTATTGCCTGAGGTATGCCAGATCATATTCATTAGATGTTTCTGGCTTATGCTGATCCCAGTGGCCGCGCGGTCTAAGGCGTAGGTCTGCGGCCGAGCGCTTGCTGGGATCGTGGGTTCGAATCCCACCGGGGGCATGGATTTTTTTTTGTCTCTGGTACAGTGTTTGTGTTGTCAGGTAGAGGTCTCTGCGACGGGCCGATCCCTAGTCCAGAGGAGTCCTACCGACTGTGGTGTGTGTCTGAGTGTGATCAAGTGAAAATAAACAACCTCGACGCCTGCTGTGAGTAGGTAGAAGAGGGAAGGACTACGGACGGACGTTTGTTGATTATTTTTGTTCGATTCATTAAAAGCCTTTTATTAATGGTTTAGATTCATCCTTCCCATTCATTGATGTCAGTATTTCACTTTATTCCCCTGAAGGTTCATGATTCTTCTTCCTCCTTACTTATATTGTGTACTTGTCTTATGTATGTTGATGAGTCAATTGTAGGAAAATAGAAAATTAACATCTAGGATCTATACAGTGGCATTCTGCCTGTCCTTCGCCCCTTTTGCGGGTTTTATTTCTGGAACCGTTTCGTGAAGTCGATTAAGTGTGTCAAGTCACAGTGCGGTTACGAAACTAAAACTGTTGAAAGTACACATACTGACTCGTTAGTAAAGGCTGCGACACAAATATGCTAAATGTGTAGAATTCCCTATCCGTTGCGGAAGTGAATGCTTTTTTTATATGCTCTACAGACTCAGTTAAATAAATATGCGTTTCATGCCGAAGTATTTGTGTGCTGGGGAAGTCTATAAAAAGTGCTCTCGTTTATATGCATGACGACTGCACATATGCGAGTTTATTGCCTTGGCACATTCCCTGTTATTGTGACGTACGGCAAAGCCGAATGTGGTTCTGTTTATTGTCTTTGCTCTGATTTCCACAAAAAATCCATACAAATAACAAACACAAAATAACACAGTAATATTAATCTCTGCGGGATTTTAAATTTCTGTGTTAAAAACTGTGTTCCTACGTCAACAAACGCCACCGGTTTAAATACTTACGGCACAGTTGTTGCTATATATACCATTTCCTACAGCATAAATAACATCGTTTTGCCTAGAGAATGTATAGTCTTTTTTTTTCATTATGATTCGCATAAGCCGATCCCAGTGGCCGCTCGATCTAAGGCGTGGGTCTGCGGCCGATCGTTTGCTGGGGTTCCGGGTACGAATCCCGCCGGGGCGTGAATGTCTCCTGTGAGTGGTGCGTGTTGCCAGGTAGAGGTCTCTGCGTGGGGCTGATCACTCGTCCAGAGGAGTCCTACTGCGGAAGTGTCTCAGAGTGTGATCGTGAAGCGTGGGTAATGAGGAGGCCGTGGCCCACTAGGGATGTTGCGCCATAAAAAGATTCTCATATCGAACACCAGTTACTTCCCTCAACAAAGTGAAGGGCACTTCTCTGCACTGGAGAGGCGACGTGCTTCCTGACGCGTTAGATGACAAACGAATGTAGGATTTAGATCGAATATTTCATCCGGCCGGCAGTGTGGGCGACGGGCAGTGCCTACACAGGCATGCCGCCACTGTTGTGAAATGCTCGTATAACTAACTAACTAAACAACTCCATGGAACAGAGGCCTTCTTGAGAAGCTAACAGTTTCTCACCTAGTCAAGAAATTCCCTGCATTTTATTGTAACCCAGAGGTTCATTGCCGCATTCACAAGAACCCACCACCTGTCCCTATCCTGAGCCAGCTCAATCCAGTCCATGTCCCCCATCCCACTTCTTGAAGATCCAGTTTAATATTACCCTCCCATCTATGCCTGGGTCTCTCAAGTGGTCGCCTTCCCTCAGCTCTCCCCACCAAAATCCTGTATGCACCTCTCTTTTCCCCCATACTTGCTATATGCCCTGTCCATCTCATTCTTCTCAATTTCATTACCGGAATAATATTTGGTGATGAGTACAGGTCATTAAGTTCCTCGTTATGTAGTCTTCTCCACTCCCCTGTCGCCTCGTCCCTCTTAGGCCCAAATATCCTCCTCAGCACCCTATTCTCGAACACCCTCAGTCTTTGTTCCTCCCTCAGTGTGAGAGACCAAGTTTCGCATCCATACAGAACAACAGGTAAAATTATAGTTCTGTATACCCTAATCTTTGTGTTTTTGGATAGCAACCTCGAAGACAAAAGATTCTGCACCGAATGATAGCAAGCATTCCCCGACTTCAATCTGCTCTTAATTTTTTCATGAATGGAGTTTCGATTCGTTAGGGTTGCTCCCAAATATTTGAATTCTTCCACCCTTTCAAAGGATTTATTATCTATATTTATGTTGTGATTGTGTCGTGCATTCTGATTTCGAGACATGACCATGTACTTAGTTTTCTCAGCATTTACTTCTAGACCAATCTCCTTACTAGCAATAATTAAATCTTCTGCATTTTTCTTTATGCTATGTACGCTTCCGCCCAATATATTAAGATCATCAGCATAAACCAGAAGCTGATGTGTACCATTCAATTTCAAGCCCTCCTGGTTTGCCTGAACCCTCCTAATGGCATATTCTAAAGCAAAGTTGAAAAGCAATGGCGACAGAGCATCTCCTTGTTTCAAGCCATTCTTAATAGGGAACGTAAACACTCTCCACTTCGGTTATAAAAACCAGTCTCTTAATGTTTTATAAGGCAAAAGTTGCCGTTTGTTCTGAGATCCGTACAAAACACATAAACGCAATGTGGGCACCACGTAGAATTTTTTAATGTTAAACCTGGTGGTACGTAAAGTTACCACTACGCTTTAAAAGGTTACTCTATTGTCCGTAATGCAATCAGAACTCCTTCTCAAGCATCTATTAATTCAGACTTGCAGGACTTACTATGCTGTGGCTGTCTTGACCACGCCGCCTTTGACAGTTTCAGCAGTGATTTGTCAACGTCACAGTACAACAAAACCCAGCACAACACAGCAGATTCGGCGCACAGTTCTCTACGTGTGAATTCGTATATGGCGGTCTATAGACTGTCTGCATGTGACGTGGTCTGAATCTGAACGATCTGTCTTTCCTACGCTACCTTGCGACACAGCACAGCTGCAGTCCTTTCATGGGCGTTTGAATTAGCGAGACACAACACAACCTCAGTAAGGTACTCGAACAGAGACACTCCAGTCTTGTACAAATGAATGAGCCTTCTCTCTTCTCCTCTTAGGTGTAACAACCTAAGCTGCTTGCCGTTACCTAACTTTACCCATTCTACCTGCCTTCGTACTTACCTGTTTTTTATGTACTTACATCTTAAAGTCTTCACTCCATAATTAAACTTATTTTTAAGGTACTCTATAGTCAATAACATGTAAATTAATTTTAAGAGTATGGAATTAAACTTTCCATCAAATTCTCCTTTCTTTAAATAAATTCTAAAAGGTTTTGACGGTGGTGTATAATATTGTGTGGTGATGGTTTATGGACTTTCTCCATCGTCAGAAGAGCAAAATATTAAAAAATTAAAATCACAATGTTTCGGAAGCTGACTCTGCTTCCGTCCTCAGGTGAATGGAGGGGCAGAAGAGAAGTACACCTATTATGTTGGGCCCGTTAGCCTCCACCACTGGACCATTCACCTGAGGATGGAAGCAGAGCCAGCTTCCGAAACGTTGTGATTTTAATTTGTTTAATATATTTAATATTTTACTCTTCGGACGATGGATAAAGTCCATAAACCCATCACCACACAGTATCTCGCTTCTTTCCCCTAACTGATGTTGCTTGCTCCACATGGTCAGAAATTACGTAAGCACACGCCAGGTACTTTAGTTCTCGGGCACCCGTCAGATTATTGTGGAGAACACATCTCGAAAGGCCTTGCTTATTCTACGTCGTGGTTGAGTGCTTACGAATCCTGTCTTGCGTTGCAAGATCACGGTTTCAAAGTTCGCCCCAAAGACCGGATACGCTGTAGCGTGGTTTTACTACACCCCTCTTTACAAATACCGGAATCATGTCTAAAATAATTTCTTCTCATTTCATTAAGTTATTAGCCAATTATCCTATCACCCTATTGTATATAATGTTGCGTTCTGACTTCTGGGTCCAAGCTTATTTTAACGGCACATGCCCGTATTTCCAACCTCGGACTGTACTTTCAAAGGCTAGTCTCCGGCAAGATATTTCTTGCAATATGTATTATTTAGCCCACAGGTGTAGGCTTGTCCTTCGGTTATGTTGGGGTGGTTTTCTTACCCTTCTACAAAATAGGGGTTACTCGGAAGCCGAAGGCTTGGGTGGTCAGCTTGTTGCTTACCCGGGTGAGACTGGGGTTGCTGTGTGGGAAAGCAATCGCCAGTCTGTGTCAGTACTTAGTGGCGTGCAGGGAAACCTTCAGATACCAGCAAGCTGTAGTAAGTGAAACTGAAACAACAGCTGGAATCGTATTCCAAAGAGTAGTACATGTGTGTGCGTGTGTGCATGTGTGTGTGTGTTTTTTTTTTATTCGCCTTGTCATCTACGTCTTGACGCTCCTCCAGTACAGTCCCTCAGATAAGTCAGTGCGCCCCGACGAGCTACCTTACGTAACCCAAGCCGTAGCTAACTCATTCACAAAATGGTCGGTTAGGCCGTGCCATGGCTCAGGCGGTTAGCCGCCGGCCTCCCACCGCGGAGGCCTGGGTTCGATCCCGGGTCAGTCCATGTGGGATTTGTGGCGGACAAAATGGCACTGGGACAGGTTTTTCTCAGTGTTCTTCGGTTTTTCCCTGTCAATTTCATTCCACTGCTGCTCCATTACTTGAAAAAGGACAAAAAATAATCATCATCTTCATCACAGGGTTGCACAATAAGCCTCATGGCTGCAGTGCGTCCGTAGCGTCTGCTGCGGGGCCCTTCACCACTAAAGAAAATGGTCGGTTGCATTATTCACTGCATAAACGTTTCTATTTTTGCAGTTTTTTTGTATCGTATATAAGTTGTTTATGAAAACGGAGAAAGAAAAATGTTACTATATAGGTCGTGGAACGTAGTACTGCTTCATTAATTGGAAGGTAAACAAGAACGAAACTAAATTTGATATTTCCGACGAAATCCTTGCCACAGTTTCCCCTTCATCTCGTTATCAGTGAATATTTGTTGTTCCCGTCAGAGTAAACACGCGAGTACTTTTACGTAACGAGATGAAAACAAATGCAGCCGGTAGTACAGATGACAGAAAGTAATCCCTCGCTAATACTTACACGTTTTATTAACAGCTGTGACACTTAAAAATTATACAAGAACGTGACTTAAATGTGTTCATATTTGTGCACTATATCGTACAAAAACAAAAATCACCAGCTAATGCACAAAAAGTATATTATCTTCATTCGTAGAAAACTTCCTACATGTTTCGACCCTGCTGGGTCATCTTCAGGGAGGACAGTTTCATTACACTAGGGTTGCACTTATACAGTTGAGTGAGAATGTGCCATTGACTTCGCACTCCGTTGAGAGGGAAGTGTGAACCCTCGGCGGTTTTTGTGCATTAGTTGGTGATGTTTGTTTTTGTATCAATTAAATGCTTTGATATTGCGACAAATACTTGAAACCTATCCAATTAAGAAAAAACAATTTCAGTGTGACTTAGAAAAACTTCAAGATTAAAATATATAGAATAATAACTCTAGCGTTGTCTTCTACGTGTATGTGGCTGAGATTTGCGCCCTTAACCATTTAAAGTCTAGCGGTAACTTTACGTACCACCAGGTTTAACATTAAAAAATTCTACGTGGTGCCCACATTGCGTTTATGTGTTTTGTACGGATCTCAGAACAAACAGCAACTTTTGCCTTATAAAACATTAAGAGACTGGTTTTTATAACCGAAGTGGATAGTGTTTACAGCGCGGTACGCGCTACGTCCTTGTATAAAACAAATACGCTTCGTCTTTAAAGGGTTAATCTGACAGCAGAAATCGGGGCCTTGAGGAGAGAGTACTAACGACAGTAAATTTACTTGGAGCCGTCTGGAATGAAGTAACAGGCGCTGTAAAAAGTAACGTTATGGGATGAACCGTTAGCTAAGTGTGAGGGTCGGTAAGCCACATGAAGACTTGAACCTCTCACAGTGAAAATGGGGAAAGCATAGAATACTTCTAGGTGTGACATCCCGTTGTGTGTCTGCTACTGCCTGTTGATGGCTGTTTTGTAGGTGGGCCGAAACATGTAGCTCAATAAATTTCGGCTTATTATATGAAGGTTTTTGTGACTGACGATGGTTTCTTCACCTTCGTGGAAATACAGAATGCCGTAATGCCGTGCGTAAGAACATAAAGTGCCGAGACGCGCTGGGAGATATTGGTTGAAGTGCAGAGGAGATATTAAGGGCAGTAGGACAATAAATACTAAATAAGGCGGTAGCAGACGAGAAATAAGACAAATGTAGACGTGAAGGAATAAATGAAGGAAAAAGATAAATATAAAAATTTGCTCCTTTTCATTTTAAACGTGCTTGTGAAAGACTGGGCGTTAATGAAAATTCTATTACCGTCTGGGCAGGTTAGATTATGCAAAGTAACTCATGTAAATTTTAACTTCAAACGAGGCACTCGGTAAAGACTGCAGATGCCGTGATGACAAAATGGTGTTTTTTTTTTTTCAGCGAAACCGTGCTTCGGCACCTGTTACACACTTGAAATCGTGAGCGGTTTACCTGTTGGGCTGCTGCTTTAATTTTCGGAGGAACTTTGCTGGGAACTCAGCTGCGCAGTGCCCGTCGGCTTCTTAAATTCATTTTCGTTCGCCTTGTCTTTCTAATTGTTACGTTATTATTATCCGAATTTCTCACTTCTCAGCTTTAGCTGGGAAATATCCACCTATCCTGGGATGTATCATCAACAGGATTAGGCTCGGTGGTCTTATGTGTAATTTAGGAAATTTCTTACAATTGAACATGTGCCAAGAATTACCACTGTTTGCATCTGTATATATGTGTTTAGGTGCAGGTTAAGTTTCTTGCACCCAAACATTATTATTATTATTATTATTATTATTATTATTATTATTATTATTATACCAACTGCCAACATAAATGTTCCTATGCTGTCCTTTATGCCTCTTCCTTCTCTGGTGACTTTTTCTGTCAATCCTCTTTCCTCTTTTAACACTTCTTACTCTTTCCTATTGTTTCCACGGTCTTAATATTCTTCTTTCCTTATTCTTCACCGTCTAATTCTCTTTTTCGTACTCCTTCTCTTTGACCTCGTCCTTGGCTTTACTCTCTACGTAGTCTTCATGTCGCTCGTTAAGTTTTTACGTCTTTTGCCATTTCGCATATCCAACTGTTTCACGAATCTCTCTCAACTGCTGAGATTCCTTAGCGCTAAATTATTTGCAGTGCACTGATTTCGAGTGAAGGAAGTGAAAAGATGCTTGAAAGAGTTGTGTTCGTACAATTAGGATAAAATTTTGTAGCGACGTTGATGATGATAAAACCTGTTATGGATTTACACTGCTTTGAACAGTAAAAATACATAACAAAGAAAATTTTTACCTAAACTAAATTGGCTACAAATTCCGTTTGAGCATGCGTCGTTGCTTACCCGGTGTCAGTATTTGCTTCTGGTTGCTTCTAAATGCAAGTACGAGCTCAGGACATAAGATGAGAAAACCGTCCCACTTTACTACCTCGTATTTCTACGTAGTGGATTGGTTTTCAATGAAAAAGATTTCAGTCCTTGACAGCGTTGCGATGCCATCTCCAGTGTCAATTTGCAAGATTACTGGAAGACGTCAGAGTATCGTGGACTGAAATTATCGATCGTGTAAAGTAGCCGGTTGTATCAGATGCGAATACAACAATTTTACTGCATGCCGAGGTTTAACTCGTAGTTATAAATTATAGTAGAGAATAGAAAAAAAACGTGTCATAGGTCCAGTTAGTTTGTCTGTGTAAAATAAACGAACAGCTGCGTGAATTATCCGTATGAAGTATACAAAATGAGAGTGAAGATTTATGGACAACTGGAAGGAAGCATTTGGAAAATACGTTTGCTGCAAATCAACGTAATGTGGCGCACGTCTCAAAGGATCGCGTCTGCTCGGACACAAAATGACGAGCTAAAAGAAAGGCTGTGAACCAGGCGTGCACCCTGAATTTTTCCTTAGGGGGGGGGGGGGGGCTGACCCTGAGGGTATATATAATTTATGCTCGATTTTTAAAAGTATGTTATAAAAAATCATGTTGTAAGTACAACATAACACTGCCTGCTGCTGCATTTATATATATATACGAATATAACTAATGTTCTATGACTGAGTGACTATCCTATCTTCTTGTTTTTTTTTTCAAATTTTATTAATTTATTTTTCAAAATTCTAATGCACTAGTCATCAGCCGATTTCTGTGGCGGATTTCGGCTGCAGGAGAAATCACATAAAACTTTTGATATCATAATATCTACAAAACCTTTTTTTTTTTAATTTCATTTCTGGGGGTTCGGGGGGCTGCAGCGCTGCACCTCCCCCCACCTTGGGTGCGCCCTTGCTGTGAACTATATTCATTATCTGTCCGCGTCGGGCTAACGTAGCTACAAGAACCAGAGCTTATGAGTTAGACGCCCTGTAGTTTGGTAGGTGAGAATCTGTTGCTGTACTGAAGATGGAAGCAGCAGTGTCCTTCAAAATGTCATAATGCAGAACAAATATAAAATTGAATAAAAATTCCGTGTTTCTGGAGGGAAACTTTTATGACTGAAGTTATTTGAGAAAACTAGATGAAGCTAGATTCTGCCTTTGCAGTTAAGACAAAGGGAAGGAGATAGCAGGTAGGTCGGACACAACAAAGCTCCGGGAAGGCTGTTGGTAGTTAAGGGCGACGCAAGTAAGAAATTACTGGAGAAGATTACACTGTGGAATCTCATAATCCCGAAGAGCGCAAACTCTGAAGAGAAGTACGTCTTCCCACTCTTGTTAAAGCACGAAACATTTTCCCTTTCCGTCACTCACAGCGAATAAAATTGAATTTAGTCTACCGCTAGACCTCATTTCGGTAGGCAGTTGCAGGAACCAAATACCTGCCGTGAGCTGAAGTCTACACAGTGATGTCTGAACTAATGGATCCAATTTTGTGTCATTTGCTGTGCACGTTTTCGTGCTGAAAGCTACCTCTCCTTTGTACTGACACATCTTTAGGCACAGTTCTAACAACGTGACGACAGTGAGGAAATTACAAGATGAAAGCGATGCTGTCATCGAGTAATATTGGCCCAAAGATGCTGTACACAATGCATCTTCAACGAATATGCACATTCTGTCAAGATATGTCCAACAGAAGGATTCCTGCTAACAGTATTTAGCGTTGGATTGTGCGTGTGAAATTTTCAGTCAATATAAAGACAGGGAGGAAGGCCTAAATATCACAGTCGGTATACAGACTAGGTTGCGGGGTGGGGGTCGGGAAATTTTTTCTCTTTTCCAAAGTCAAGATCAGAAATTCTTCTTAGTCCGAATTTCTAATCTTCATTTTATTGTATATATATTTAATGACAGTGTTTAGTACAAAAACTACGTAACAGAGAATAGTTAATTAACTTTACATCCATGTACTGCTCGTTTCTTAGATTTTTATTGTAGACCAGGTTTGACGCATGTAGGAAGAATTTACACTTCCTGATGCTTTGGCACCTGTTAACACTTTGTATCCCCTGAAGATGGCGGTATGTCCACTGAAACGTGTGGCGATACTGTCAGTGTAAATACCGCTTACTGTGGATTTTGTGCATAAGTGTTGGTTTGTTCTAGTATGCTTTACAAAGCCTGGTCTGGCAAAGGTCTTGTGTACACAGTTTATGTACACTGCGGCGCAATACAGTACAATACAGTACAATACAGTACAGTACAGCAGTATTTCGTAGGTTTTTTTCTTGTCAAATGCGTTAAATATATGTACTCGGTAAAGACAAATACACTGGCCACAGGTGGGACCTTGACTTCTATGGCCACGGGATAAAGAAGCTATTCTACAAGGAGATTGTGTAAAAACGTATATATTGCACAATAATGCATAATCCATATCAGATACTTAATAAACCACTCCCGGTGTGTACCTTGTAAACACACTTTCTGAAAACCTGTCGTACATTTACTTCTCGTTGAATCGTATCCAAGCTCGCGAGCGTGTTGAAGAATAAAACACGACACCGGGATATTACAAAGGGCTGCAGGAACAGACAGTAGAAAATTTAGTCTTCGTTTCGCTTTTGACACTGGAGACTTGTACACTGGATATAATGGCGTCAGGTCTGTCGGGCGAAAAATGTTTTAGATTCCTACAGAATATGTAATGTTTGACAGAGACTTGGGAAGTTATTTTTTTTTAAACGCGCTAAAAATAAATCTCAAAACATCAGCTTTTAATTTGGGTCATTACTGGGTCCCCTAGGCGCCCTATTTCATAGTTAGAGCAGTTTTTTTTTCGAGAGTAATGCTGCCTAGCCGTGAAGATGAACACTCTACTGCAGTCAGTGCCAAGGTTAAAATATGTGGCGCTACACCTCCATACCCACATGTCTTAAATGGCGTTCACACGGACAAACTCACGTTTATCGTAAATTGAGTCATTGTTTGATATGTACTGTGTAGACCAGGGGTCTTCAAACTTTACTTGCTCAAGGGCCACATTTTAATGGCAGAAAGATTCGCGGGCCGCATTCACGTTTTACAAAGTAAAGTTTGCATATTATTGCAGAACACGCCCACTAGTATTTCCCTGCGTAAACATACGTAGGATATTTTTGTTATTTTATTCATTTATTTAAGGTTTGTGGTTTGTTTTTATTGTTATTTACTTATTCCCCCCACCCTGCAAACATTCCCTGCTATAGTCTTGCAGTATTTACTGCGACATTAACCGAGATTTAATATATAAAAAACAAAAAATAGTTTTAAAATTTTAGTAGAAATGTTAAAATAGTTCAGAATTAAGTTTATTTAACATTTATTTATTTATTTGAATTAAAATTTTACACTCACATTTCAAAACTTGTTTGGGGGCCGCACAAAACTTTCGGAGGGCCGCGGGTAGAAGACCCCTATCTAGACAGTGCAAGTGATAAACCATGAAAGTACAGTTATAGCAGTCAGCAGCACTGGTTTGTTCCGGAAGTTCAACATGTTTCGTTTCAGGTAGGGCCATCCTCAGGGAGAGGTGTGTCAGCATAAATCGAGAAGAAATAATCTTAAAAGCTGCGTTAAGCAGTATGTACACTAAGAGATTGCCAGTGCAAAGGTTATAAGACTGTGACATAACCTCTCTTCCGGTACAGATTTCAATGTAAATGAAAGTTAAGCTTTTGGGAGGATATATTCCAATTCTGTTGACGATTATTAACCTGTTAAAGCCTAGCGGTAACTTTACATAAACCAGGTTTAACACTAAAAAATTCTACGTGGTGCCCACATTGCGTTTATGTGTTTTGTACGGATCTCAGAACAAACAGCAACTTTTGCCTTATAAAACATTAAGCGATTGGTTTTTATAACCGAAGTGGAGAGTGTTTACAGCGCGGTACGCACTGAGTCCTTATATAAAACAGATACGCTTCGTCTTTAAAGGGTTAAACTTCTTTAACCTTTTAAAGCCTAGCGGTAACTTTACATACCGCCAGGTTTAACATTAAAAAATTCTACGTGGTGCCCACATCGCGTTTATGTGTTTTGTACGGATCTCAGAACAAACAGCAACTTTTGCCTTATAAAACATTAAGAGGTTGGTTTTTATAACCGAAGTGGAGAGTGTTTACAGCGCGGTACGCACTGAGTCCTTATATAAAACAGACACGATTCGTCTTTAAAGGATTAAACTTCTTTAACAAATATTCACCACACTTTTCATACAAAAGCTGTAGGTACCGGTGAATTGTCTGTCAGACAAAACTGTCAAATAAAATTGCGCCTGCGCACTTCATGAAGGTACCGAGACATACGTTTTGCCCTCGGTATTAGATAGAGATGCGTAATCAGCTTTATGCCCGGCCGCTTTACAGCTGGTACTTATGTAATAATAAAGTGTGGGGACTCCGAAGCTAGATTGCACGCTTTGAAGTACGTAAAATATTTTGACCCTGACGGGAATCGGAAAACGGTTCCTCAGTTTGATATTGCAGACCGGTACATCGGTTCAATATGCGGGAATCTGTCAACCAATAAATCTGGTGCCCAAATTGTATAGTGTTTCTAAGTAGGATAGCAAAAACGCTAGAACCAAAGTGAGAGGAACAGTGTATCTTTCGTAGCTCTGTAGTCTGTCCTGATCACCAAATGTTATTCGGGTAATCAAATCGAGAAGAATGAGATGGGCGGGGCATGTAGCACGTATGGGGGGAAAAGTGAAGTGCAGACAGGATTTTGGTGGGGAGACCTGAGGGAAGGCGACCACTTGGGAGACCCAGGTGTAGATGGGAGGATAATATTAAAATAGATGTTCAAGAAGTGGGATGGGGCATGGGCTGGATTTAGCTGGCTCAGGATAGAGACAGGTGGCTGGCTCTTGTCAATGCGGTAATGAACCTCCAGGTTCCATAAAATTCGGGGAATTTCTTGACTAGCTGAGAAACTGTTAGCTTCTCAAGAAGGCCTCTGTTCCATGGAGTTGTTTAGTTAGTTAGTTAGTTAGTTAGTTAGTTTAGCTCTGTAGCCTGGGTCTCCATAGGCACTAAGTGCTGCGACAGTTTCCCAGTGCGAACGCCATTGATATTTTTTTGCCTCACTGAATTATGTCTTTATGCTTCGTTCTTAAACAGTAGCTTTCAGAGATATTTCCGTAAGACCCACATTTTGTATTACTAAATCCTACAAATATGTGTTACGGCCTGCGCACGCGAATTTTGCATTCAGACAGAGCATATCCAGCTATAATTCTGTAATATATTAAGGGACGTTAAACTTAATATAAAGAGCTTACAATATTTCATTTGGACTTAGAAATACAACGTAAATCTTCAGTAATAAGGATCACTACCGCACTGCTCTCTATTAAGTACTGTGTACGCTTGCTGAGTATCAGGAAAGGAGAAATAAAGTTACCATTACGTTTCCATGGAAATACGATATCAATAAATTCCAGTTGTAAGCCTTATCGTGTAATTGCGCACCTGTAGGCTGCATATGGCGCAACCTTCTGTGTAAGGTACTCTCAGCTTTATTATGGAACTTGCATGTACTGTACACACAAGGTAGAGCACCACTGAGCTGAACACTGCTTCTCAGTAATGAAGTAGGGCCCAGAAAAGGACTTGTGATACCGTGATTTAAATAGAGGGGTGTGGACCAGTGTGTAGCAGGTGTTGTGTGTGTGATATGTGTAGCTGTAGGAACAACACGCAAGGGGCCTCGGGTATTCAGACACAATACTTCTGGAACTAATACGCTGCTTTTAATGTCTTACGTTAAAACACTTATAATTGTTTGGTGATGGGTTTATGGACTTTATTCATCGTTCGAAGAGTAAAATATTAATATATTAAAAATTAAAATCACAACGTTTCGGAAGCTGGCTCTGTTTCCGTCGTCAGGTGAATGGAGGGGGAGAAGAGAAGAACACCTATTCTGTTGGGCCCGTTAGACAGAGCTAGCGTCCGTCACTTTCGCTGGGAAATTCATGAGGGAGGAACGAGGAAAACTGAAGCAAATTAACTGAAGTTACTTACACTGGAGATTACTCCATTAATTTTGCATGCTTTCCTAGTGATTATTACAGGTTCAGCGGGCTTGTTAACAGACTTGGCTGTGGGATTTAGTGAAGATGCGTTACGCAGGTACACTTCTGAAAAGCTTTCGTGTGTCAATAAAACTAAAGTAATACTTTAGTAATAAGTATTTCAATAAAATATATAATTGTGAGTGTTTTGTAAATACGATAAATTATTTAAAATGTGTACGAAGGAGCAAGTATTTTTATTTCCTGATTAGAGGCTTTTATATGAATGCTTGCAAATTCATATTATAATCTTCTTCAAAGATGACACCCTCCAAGCGTCAACACAATTTTAGAAATTGTGAGGCCAGAGATGTAACCTCACGCTTTCAAGAGATGTAACGTCACGCCTTCAACTTCCTTGTACGAGACACGACTTGTATACACAAGCTGAACTGTGTACAGAATATTTATCAACTGCTATTAAGGATGCTGTTTAAATACATTCTTGCTACAAACAACACGAAAATGGCATCTTCAGACACATAAGTTTTAATTTAATATCTTTAACGTAAGGTCATAAAGAGATTTTTTTCATGCACAACGTAAGAGTTAATAAAGTTTTATAAATGTACATCAATAAAATTTAAAAGGTACAATGTACTCCGCTACGAATTTTATGAACTGCGCTATAGAATAAAATATATGTAATCATTTTACACTTTTAACGTAATTATAAATATTGTACGATGTGTAAGTGAAGTGCCATGTATTTAGTTGGACATGTGGCACGTATACAGACGAAAAATCTGTCGTCAGGTGGCTTTGGATATCTCAAGGAAAGAGACCAGTTGCGAGACAAAGCCGTAAATGGAATGATAATATTACGCTGGAATTTGCATTGCGTAAGAATGACTAAAATCAATGTGCTCAGTACAAGGTCGGCTTGGGAACATTTTTGAACCTAGCCACGAACTGTGTGTTCCACAGCAACGGGTATTTTCTTTGTCAGCTAGGCAGGTGCGAACTACTGAACAGTGACTTCGTGTCACTGGATGAATTGATGGCAAAGCAATCGCGCCTGTAATGACAGGTAACTAGATCAAACGGTGCTGAAGTGGACAAATAACGGGTTTTACCTTAGCAAAGTGTTGTTAAGTGCTGGGAAAGACTATATTTGCTGTCTCTCAGATCTTAGAGACTTGATACATTCTTCGACTGGCACGACCAATAGAAAGTCAAAACATCCAGAAAACCTACGTTCAGTCACAACACAATTGTAATACCAAAGTCGAGTTGTTTTGTCGTGTCGAGAGTATTTTTCTGGGTGAAGAGATGAAAAGATTAAATAAACATTCCACGAGGTGCATAAAAAATGAGATAGTTTTCTTTGCAGGATTGTGACATTCTTGGAAAAAAAAATTGAAACTTACTTTGTTGAAAGTGATTCCATCTACAGAAGAGCAGGAATTATACAGCTTTATAACACAGCACATCACTTCTCCAGACTAAAGCGGAATAAAGTCCGTGGGTCGTAACGGGGTTGCAGCCTCTGCCGTTATTCCTTTTATAACAAAGACTGGTGACACAGATGGACGGACTTTAGAGTGTCGTGTAAAGCGCGACTCAATGTAACTTCGGTGTTTAAATTGTCGCTTACAGATCGCAATTTAATGTGTTTCATATATTTAGGTTCCTGGAATGTTACATAAATTTTAACGCTTGAAAGGCAGTATAATTCCGTAATCATGGCTGACACTATTTTAACCTTTTAAAGCCTAGCGGTAGCTTTACGTATCACCAGGTGTAACATTAAAAAATTCTACGTGGTGCCCACATTGCGTTTATGTGTTTTGTACGGATCTCAGAACAAACAGCAACTTTTGCCTTATAAAACATTAAGAGATTGGTTTTTATAACCGAAGTGGAGAGTGTTTACAGCGCGGTACGCGATGAGTCCTTATGTAAAACAGATACGCTTCGTCTGTAAAGGGTTAATTAACTCATATGAATTGCACAGATCTGCTGCGTTCCAAATTATTTTATGAGTTTGATGTAAAAGTGCAGTAAAACGCATTTTATCTGAGTGCGCAGATATACTCCCATAAATCAGTATCCTGAGACGCGGAAGGTCTTCTTTAAAGCAAGAACAGCGAACTCAAGGCTGAATTTTATCGCATTTGCCAGCAGAGTAAGCCGCAACCTGCTAGGCCAACGCATAAACCTCATAGCATTAAGAGCAGCTTAAGAGAAATTCCATGTAAGTGCCTGGACTAGACTAAGCTGACTTAATAAAACTTCACAGTAGGGACTTTACAAACACAATGATGAAGCTTGTTATTCCACAAAGACAGGTGGTCTGTTGACTAACTTAGAGAGGGTACCTGTTGCCAGGCGTTCAGGTAAAGAGGAGGGTGAGGTAAATAGCAAAATACAGAGCGAGCCAGCAGCCACTGCCCACCTACCCTGGAAAATTAATTAACCCTTTAAAGACGAAGCGTATCTGTTTTATATAAGGACTCAGTGCGTACCGCGCTGTAAACACTCTCCACTTCGGCTATAAAAACCAGTCTCTTAATGTTTTATAAGGCAAAAGTTGCTGTTTGTTCTGAGATCCATACAAAACACATAAAAGCAATGCGAGAACCACGTAGAATTTTTTAATGTTAAACCTGGTGGTACGTAAAGTTACCGCTAGTCTTTAAAAGGTTAATCTAGGCAGGCTGTCTTTCAAATAAACAGTGGAAAGGTATTACTTTAGGAAGGGAGGCTTAGTCACTGTACGTGCCGTAAGTCGCGTAAGCTATAATACTAAAATTGAGGCGGTTGCAATATTAATACTGCGTATCTGGTGGTTGTAATATTACTGCTAAAGAAAACAGGCAATGTGCGTGTAAGGGTGACATGCAGCCGCTTTCGTATATCCATTGATACAGTGAAAAATAATAAGTATTACGTGTTCTGTGTGTGTATGTGTGTGTGTGTGTGTGTGTGAGTGTGTGTGTGTATGTGTGTGAGTGTGTGTGTATGTGTATGTGTGTGTGTGAGTGTGTGTGTGTGTATGTGTATGTGTGTGTGTGAGTGTGTGTGTGTGAGTGTGTGTGTGTGAGAGTGTGTGTGTGTGAGTGTGTGTGTATGTGTGTATGTGTGTGTGTGAGTGTGTGTGTGTGAGTGTGTGTATGTGTGTGAGTGTGTGTGTATGTGTGTGAGTGTGTGTG